>OX387608.1:0-107500 GCA_947568835.1 Protonemura montana | reverse complement strand
ATTGCTCTAGCGGAACGAGGTCCCGGCGACTGCAGCCTTAACTGGCGACTGTCGGTCGTGCGCCCGTGAATACAGAATGATCTCCCAGAGTGAGGGCATTGATGATTATGACGGACGATGAGCTAAAGCTTGGGTCAAAGACATGAGCGTAGGGTGGAAGCAGAGGATGCATGATTGCCCAAGCAAAACGAGGTACTGGCGTCTGAAGCTTGAACTAGCGTCAGTCTGTCGGTCAAAGACCGACAGACCGATAGTTGGGTCAAAGACATAAGCGTTTGGTGAAAGGACAGGGTGAACCATTGCTCTATCGGATTGGGATACCGGCGACCATAGCCTTAACTGGCGACAGTCGGTCGGGCACCCGTGAATACTGAATGAAAGAGATCGAAAGTAAGAGGTTCGACGGCGATCCTAGTTCCAACCAGTGATCCACCGATGTTCCTCCGATGACTTCGGGTTTGTGTTCCCGAGGAAGTACTGTTGGAAAGCTGAAACTGAAAGGAATTTTCGTATCATACACCACCACGAGTGGGGCTTGCGGCGATTTGTCTGGTCAATTCCGATATCGAACGAGACTCTGGCCCACTAACTAGTCGCGAAACGACAACCGCTTTCGTGCTGTCGGCGGCCATATCGGCGACAATAAGTCGGTTGACCGTGAATCGAGCTGAATCAAAGAGCTGAAAAAAAGTGTTTCTCACTCTAACAACACTGAACTGTGGATCACTTGGCTTGTGGTCGACGCAGCTTAATTCACGTCAAAGTGTGAATTGCAGGACACACACTAACATCGACGATTCGAAAGCATTTTGCGTTTCTTAATATGACCACGAGACCGATAGCAAAGAAATACGGTGAGGGAAATTTGCATACAGCGGTCCATGACAAGCCAGGCCAAGGCGAAGCACGGAGTGCCCGGCGTGATGAACAAATTGCCAAGGCAACCGGCTGTTGTTGCAGCGTTGGAGAAGGTATGTGAACGAGGATATGGGAATTAATAAATAAGCAACCGAATTCAGTCTGCAACCCAGCGACTGCTGAAGATCATGCTGATGCACTTTGACACACGAACCACGCTTGACACACCGACGGACTGTGAATTAGAGGGTGCACCGTGGACTGCCGCTCGGGTGGCCAGTGTTCCGTACGCCAATAAGCGAAGAGCCGTAGCCGGTTACGCGGTCATTGAGATAAAAATAGTCCATTAGTGACTCGCAAACTGCCAGAACTCCGTGTTCTGGACCTTTCATCGGTAGCACGCGGTGTCACCACACTAATATTAGCGCCGAGAGGTCTTTCCGAAGGGTGTCAAGTGAATCGAGTGATCAAAGAATTCTAGCTGAGTATCAAAGGCACCGCATGTGGCTCATGTTTGAACTCGCCTAGGCGTTCCTAAACTGTAACGATGGCGTAAACTATGACCGCCGAGGATGGCCGTGGAGGCCGACAAAGTGGTGAAGAATAACAGTGACCTAGCGGCCCAGAGGAGCCCACTGGGAGAAAAGCACAAAAATCCGATTGATACAAATTGAAAAAAGACGATGCTAAAGACGATGCTAAAAGTGCGATCAATGTCTGAACCAGGCAAACCTATGGCACCCCTTAGCCGGCACGTTGGGGAGAGCAGCAGCAGAGGGCCGTTCGGCCGCATTGAAGGGCACGCAATTGGCGCGATGATACCCGCTATCATCACGTGTTGCCGTTTGATAACGAATGCGAAATTGTGATCAAGAGGCTCTGAGACACCCTCCGTTCTCGTCAACGGCCATACCATGTTGAAAACACCGGTTCTCGTCCGATCACCGAAGTTAAGCAACATCGGGCGTGGTCAGTACTTGGATGGGTGACCGCTTGGGAACACCACGTGCCGTTGGCAACCAATTCTTTTTTTTTCTCACTTCTCTTATTTGTTCTTCAAAACATGACCCATGACTGAGAGTGCGTGCCATGGCACGGCACCGTCGCGTGCTTTACGTGAACGCGGCCTTTACGTGGCTTGCCGGTAGAGCTCGAGAATGTCACCATTGCAGTCAAAACACTCGAGATCCAAGAGGATCTACCTGCCCCGGGGGTGGCGAGTAAAATCGCGTCGAAAACGGTGCGAGTGGCGACTAATATGGCAATCCATCTCTCCCTCTCTATCTGGACGGTTCACCGAGGGTGGCACCAGCAACAGGAGCGCAAAGGTGTCACTCGGCCTCGCGACTGAAACACCTCTGCACCTCACTAGCCACACTCTAGCCACAGCTCAGTCAGCTGCCAACGATCGTAGAGGACCTCGCGACTGAAACACACTGACACCGATGCCAGCCGAATCACGGGCTGAGCCGACACTGGCAACCTAGGCCCAGAGTCCCAGCCCGTGAAAAGTAGCGGAGCCCTGGACTCTTTTTTTTTTTTTTTTTTTTTTTTTTTTTTTTTTTACCCCCCCGTAAACTAGTAAAATCCTAGGGGGGGCGTTGTTTTTTGACCCCCTGCAGAGAGTTTTTTTTTCCCCTCCTCCCCCTTAAACTAGTAAAAATCCTAGGGGGGGGCATTGTTTTTTGACCGCCTGCAGAGAGTTTTTTTTTTACCCCCTCCCCCGTAAACTACTAAAAATCCTAGGGGGGCGTTGTTTTTTTACCCCCTGCAGAGAGTTTTTTTTTCCCCTCCTCCCCCTTGTAAACTAGTAAAATCCTAGGGGGGGCGTTGTTTTTTGACCCCCTGCAGAGAGTTTTTTTTTTCCCTCCTCCCCCTTAAACTAGTAAAAATCCTAGGGGGGGGCATTGTTTTTTGACCGCCTGCAGAGAGTTTTTTTTTTACCCCCTCCCCCGTAAACTAGTAAAAATCCTAGGGGGGCGTTGTTTTTTTACCCCCTGCAGAGAGTTTTTTTTTTCCCTCCTCCCCCTTAAACTAGTAAAAATCCTAGGGGGGGGCATTGTTTTTTGACCGCCTGCAGAGAGTTTTTTTTTTACCCCCTCCCCCGTAAACTAGTAAAAATCCTAGGGGGGCGTTGTTTTTTTACCCCCCGCAGAGAGTTTTTTTTACCCCCTCCCCCGCCCGCAAAGGCCGGAAAATATGGTGCGGTGACTGAAAGCTATGCGGGAACTCGATAGTCGAGTCGACGGAAGGTTGGGAAAATATGCTAGTTTTTACCGAGATCTGTGTGGAATACAATTTTGTATTCACCAAACACCAAAGTTATTAGCGTTTAAACTAGTAAAAATCCTAGGAGGGCGTTGTTTTTTGACCCTCCCCCGCCCGCAAAGGCCGGAAAATAGGGTACGGTGACTGAAAGCTATGCGGGAACTCGATAGTCGAGTCGACGGAAGGTTGGGAAAATATGCTAGTTTTTACCGAGATCTGTGTGGAATACAATTTTGTATTCACCAAACACCAAAGTTATTAGCGTTTAAACTAGTAAAAATCCTAGGAGGGCGTTGTTTTTTGACCCTCCCCCGCCCGCAAAGGCCGGAAAATAGGGTACGGTGACTGAAAGCTATGCGGGAACTCGATAGTCGAGTCGACGGAAGGTTGGGAAAATATGCTAGTTTTTACCGAGATCTGTGTGGAATACAATTTTGTATTCACCAAACACCAAAGTTATTAGCGTTTAAACTAGTAAAAATCCTAGGAGGGCGTTGTTTTTTGACCCTCCCCCGCCCGCAAAGGCCGGAAAATAGGGTACGGTGACTGAAAGCTATGCGGGAACTCGATAGTCGAGTCGACGGTAGGTTGGCAAAATATGCTAGTTTTTACCGAGATCTGTGTGGAATACAATTTCGGTTCGATTACTTTGCTAAACACCAAAGTTATTAGCGTTTTTTTTTTTTTTATTTCACCGCAGTCTGTCCAGAGCATTGTGCAGTTGGCTAAATGCGAAACAGCTCGACTTTTTGGCCGACCGAGTTTTCGAAAACGAACGTGTCTTTTGATATTCAAAGCATACACACTGTTTAACGACTTTTTCAGATCCAGCCTCGTAGGAGTTAGATTTAGGCTCTTTTACATACAGTTTTAGCACTGAAAAAAGAAAAAATTAAACAAGGTGCAATTATTGAGGGAACGTTACGAAATTGCAAAAAGTGGTAGTTCGTACCGAGATCTATGTGGGATAAAATTTTCGTTTGATTATTTTGATAAACACCAAAGTTATTAGAATTTTCTTTTTTTTTAATTCACCGCAGTCGGTCTAGAGCATTGTGCAGTTAGCCAAATGCAACACAGCTCGACTTTTTGACCCAACGAGTGTTCAAAAACGAAATCTTTCGATATTCGCACGCGATTGCACCAGTATACACACTGTTTAACGACATTTTCGATCCAGCCTGCCAGGACTTCGATTTACGCCCTTTTACATACGATTCTTGGCATACAAGCGCATCGACATTTGAATCTCCCTGGCTCACTCACTAGTTCCGCGCTTTGTCGCAGGATAACGCCTAGTGCTGAATGTTAAGCCTGAATGTTAAGCGTAACCTTTTTTCATATAACGGCGTAGAAGTGCTTAAAAGAATCGTAGCGCGATAATATCACTTTCCGACTCGCACGAAGCTCAAAGGACAAAGTTTGGTGAAATTCATGAGATACTAGGCCTAACCTAACGTCACCCAAGTACCCAAGTAGATAGATAGATTGGCTAGCATTTGAAGTTTGGTTGCAGAACGTTACAAAAATGAAATAAAAATACAAGTTGCCAACGGCACGTGGTGTTCCCAAGCGGTCACCCATCCAAGTACTGACCACGCCCGATGTTGCTTAACTTCGGTGATCGGACGAGAACCGGTGTTTTCAACATGGTATGGCCGTTGACAACGTTTTCAGCGGTCCCTGTGTAACTCGTGGTGCTTGGTCAACCTCACGTTGTACGACGAACGGGAATAACGAGTCAAATGTGAACATTTCTGGTAAGTCAGATCTTGCAAAGAAGTGCCTAGAAGTGACCTTCTGAATATCTAATATCTGAATATCACTGAATATAGACCATTTCAAACCTAATCTAACCTAACTTTTGAAATTTGTCAAATACTAGACCTAACCTAACCTAACGGAACCTAATCTAACCTAACCTAACCTAACCTAACCAAATCTAACCTAACCTAACCTAACCTAACCAAACCTAACCTGACCTAACCTAACCTAACCTAACCTAACCTAACCTAACCTAACGTAACCTAACCTAACCTAACCTAACCTAACCTAACCTAACCTAACCTAACCTAACCTAACGTAACCTAACCTAACCAAACCTAACCTGACCTAACCTAACCTAACCTAACCTAACCTAACCTAACCTAACCTAACCTAACCTAACCTAACCTAACCTAACCTAACCTAACCTAACCTAACCTAACCTAACCTAACCTAACCTAACCTAACCTAACCTAACCTAACCTAACCTAACCTAACCTAACCTAGCCTAACCTAACCTAACCTAACCTAACCCAACCTAACCTAACCTAACCTAACCTAACGGAACCAAATCTAATCTAATCTAACCCAACGGAACCTAACCTAACCTACAGTTTGATTTTTATTTTATTTAAAACTTACCTTGAAATGACATGCAACATCGCGGAAATACTGTTCATGCATGTTTAGACAGTTCTCGAACAATGTCAAACAACTTAATTGCCGAATAAAGTTACATTTCACTTGCACTCGATCTGGTGGAGATGTAAAAGGTATTTCACAAGTGTTACTCTCTAAGAAATCATGCACGGAAATCTTTTGACAGCCAACGTCGTATGTTTTTGAAATCTTCATCATGGTCACCTTGGAATTCACAGAGTTTCCACAATGCAGAGACCCCGAGTGACATAAGCGGCAAATTTCAAATACAAAAAAATAGGTTTCAACGAATGAAATGGTCAATACTATTTTGACTCTCAAAATCTAAAGCGGCCGACCGTCGGGCAGCGGGTACTGCTGGTTAAAAATATAGGTTGCCAACGGCACGTGGTGTTCCCAAGCGGTCACCCATCCAAGTACTGACCACGCCCGATGTTGCTTAACTTCGGTGATCGGACGAGAACCGGTGTTTTCAACATGGTATGGCCGTTGACGAGTTTGGGGCTGTAACTCGTGGTGCCTAATCGCCCTCACTTTGTACGTCGAACGTGAATAACAAGTAAAACGTGAACAAGAAGTGTCTAGGGAAGGGCCAGGAAGCGAAATAAAAGCATAGATCTCAGTGAAAATAGACCAGAACAAACCCAACTTTGACTTTGGAAAGGCACACATTTGAATAAATGAAACTGAAACTTAACCAACGCATAACGTCACCTAACCCGGCCTAACCTGCAGGTTGGCCAAAATGTTGTCACCAGAGTCGCGATCTGCACCTTGCGCAGGTAGGTAGGTAGGTAGGTAGGTAGGTAGGTAGGTAGGTAGGTAGGTAGGTAGGTAGGTAGGTAGGTAGGTAGGTAGGTAGGCGCTACTCGAACCGTTCGGGTAACGGGGTGGATGTTGATTCTAGTTGACAATTACTAGGTGCAGCAGCACTCTGAATGCAGGCACTCTGCTCGATGGACGCACCGCAGGAGACATATTCAAGTTCACGTTGCCACGATACGGCCAGTGGTGTGTAAGAAAATCGTCGACGGAAATGCACGACATTGTCGCGCGATTGCAGTCGTCTGTTACCGCGGAGACGAGTGCAATATTAATGCACGAAATGTAAGAAATGCAACTACTGTGGCATACGCGCGAGGCAAATGAGACGTGACAAGACCGATCATTCGAATCATTGAAATGTTGTGAGACGCTTTTCCGACCGGTCGAGGGCGGGGATAGTACACTGGCCGGAGAACACGACCTATGCGAGCGCAATTTTGTCGACCGTTTAACTCATGCCCGACAATCTCGCCGGAGAGCAAGGACCCGGCAGAGTCTGCGGATGGAATCCTCGACGAGCGTGGGGAATATTTTGGCACGAACAATTGCGAAATTCGCTGCATTTCTTTGGGGTGACCGACGGCCCGACGTCCATAAGCGACGCCGAATCGACGTCGCGGATTGGTCGCTCACTTCGAGACGCGTCGCTCCGCAGTGGAAAACCGGCCGGTGACCGGTGACACGTGTAGATGGCGTCGATCATAGTTCGGGCGCCACCGGTGCCAGCGGGTCGGCAAAGGTGGCGTTGGAAAGCCCAAATTGTGACGAAATCGGCTGTTTTCACCCGAATTCGATGCGATCTTCGGCGATTTTCCGACGACTCTTTCAATTCGGACTACCCAACGTGCGGGGCACGTTCGGCGCAATGGTTTGCACGAAAGCGTGCCGTTCCGTTCCTATCGATGCGATCGTGGTGAAACTTGGTGAGTGTCGAGCCAAAAGATGGGGCTAGACGCGTGCCAAAATTGGTGGCATTTCGTTGAGCCAAACGTCCAAAATCCGTCATTCTTTCGGCGCGCAGGGTCATTCTGGAAAAATACACTTCCAACTTGGCGAGGCCGGCTAAAATAGTCGCCGGAGGGCTAGCGGCTTCCGGTTTTCACCAAAAGTTGGCCGGATCCTTTGACTTTCGACGAGTGCACGTTTCAAGTGTTTGCGGTGGCTCGAAGTTGGAGATATTTTCACTTTTTCAGGACAACTGATATTTCCTTGTTAAAATGCACCCTGGCTATTTCCCACCCGGTGCTGCGGTCAGATACCAACGTTTCCGATTGACCCTCGTCGGGAAAAAGCTACCTTTCCCGGCAAGTCTAAGCACCTAGCGTCGAATCTTGTGAAATGGCAGACACAGCAGCAGTTGCAGCGCCCGCGCCGGCTCCGGCCGCGGCGGCATCGCCCGCGAAGAAGACCGCCAAGTCGGCGGCGGCGGCAGCGTCGAAGAAGCCACGAGGCAAGCCAGCGCATCCCCGCACCTCGGAGATGGTCAACGGCGCGATCAAGGCGCTGAAGGAGCGCGGCGGCTCGTCCCTGCAGGCGATCAAGAAGTACATCTCGGCCAACTACAAGGTCGACGCCGAGAAGTTGTCGCCGTTCATCAAGAAGTACCTGAAGTCGGCCGTAACCAGCGGCGAGCTGGTGCAGACGAAGGGCAAGGGCGCGTCCGGCTCGTTCAAACTGTCGAGCGCCAAACCCGCCGGCGCGGCCGGTGCTCACCACCCTGCCAGCGGAGGTGGCGGCGTCGCCAAGGCCCGGAAGTCGACCGTCGGCAAGGTGGCCGCGGCGAAGAAAAAGTCTGTCAAGGCCGTGACCAAGCGCGCCTCTTCGGCTGGCTCGCCTGCCAAAAAGAAGACCGCGATCAAGAAGACCAAGTCCGCCGCTCCTGTCGCCAAGAAAGCGCCGGCCGCGAAGGCAGCCAAGGCGTCGGTCGCCGCTAAGCCGAAGAAGGCAGCCGCCCCGGCCGCAGTCTCGAAGGTGCAGAAGAAGGTGACCAAGGTGCCGACCAAGAAGCCGAAGGCACCCAAGCCGAAGAAGGCCGTGGCTGTGAAGGCCAAGCCGTCGCCGGCGAAGAAGGCGACGTCGACGAGCCGCAGTCGCAAGTGAGCTCCGCCGAGCTTCGGAGACGACTGCGACCGCGGCGACCACGGAGTCGTCAACGGCGCACTGTCCCCTGTGCACACAGGGCCGTGAACCCAAACGGCCTTTTTCAAGGCCTCCAAATCTGATCGAAAAAGAGCTTTTCGTGCACCCCGGTGTGACATGTCACGTGTCTCCATCGTATTGCAACGTTCTAGAACGCGGCCGGTGCCGGTTATGCCGTGGGGTAGATTTTAGATTCTGCCTCGGTCTACGTTTTTATTAACTTCTTCCTTTTTAGAAACCAGGTAGGCAAGTAACGAGGCGACGGCAAAAAAAAAAAAAAAATCTTATGTACCACAAATCACTTGGCATGCACGAAGATCTGAGCAGACTTGACCGCGAGATTCAGTACGGCCAGAACGCATCGCCCGTGCCGGGCTGCCGTAGCGTGGAAACAAAATGTTCGCCGTGCATTGGAAACTCTCTCATGTGATAAGTTTGGTTTTGGCCTTGAAAAAGGCCTTTTGTTGACATTGCCGCACGAGGGATGTGTTCGTACGTGACTTAGGCACGCTCCCCTCGAATACGCCGGGCGAGCTGGATGTCCTTCGGCATGATGGTCACTCGCTTGGCGTGGATCGCGCACAAGTTGGTGTCTTCGAACAGACCGACCAGGTAGGCCTCGCTGGCCTCCTGCAGGGCCATGACGGCCGAGCTCTGGAAACGCAGGTCGGTCTTGAAGTCCTGTGCGATTTCGCGAACAAGTCGCTGGAAGGGCAGCTTCCTGATGAGAAGCTCCGTGCTCTTCTGGTAGCGACGGATCTCTCGCAGGGCGACGGTACCCGGGCGATAACGATGGGGCTTCTTGACACCCCCGGTCGCCGGCGCGCTCTTGCGGGCGGCCTTGGTGGCGAGCTGCTTGCGCGGCGCCTTTCCTCCGGTCGACTTCCTTGCTGTCTGCTTGGTACGTGCCATGGCGAACGATCGGTCAAATCTGATGCGGCTTGGCGGAAAACTTGGTATATATGCTAGTCGCCGGCGTGCCGTGACCCGATTGGCCAGACCAGCCGAAGGCACCGGCGACGGGCACTTGCGGCGACGTTAAAGACACTCGGGCATGTTTGGAGGTGACAAAAATCGTGCCCAACACGTGCCGCGGGCGGCGTCGGAGGCGTCGGTTGTAAAATGCATGGCCCAGGGTGCGATGGGTTTGTGTCAGCGGCGGCAGCCGCGTCTACTGTCGGCCGGCTCGCACCTCGTGATTGGCCGTGAAAAAAGCTTATATACAGGCACCCGAAATCCCGTCTGATCACAAGTCGTCTGCCCAGCAACGAAGCAGCATCAACATGACCGGACGAGGCAAAGGAGGCAAGGGACTCGGCAAGGGAGGCGCCAAGCGTCACAGGAAAGTGTTGCGCGACAACATCCAGGGCATCACCAAGCCGGCGATCCGTCGTCTGGCTCGCCGAGGTGGAGTCAAGCGTATCTCGGGCCTGATCTACGAGGAGACTCGCGGCGTGCTCAAGGTGTTCCTTGAGAACGTGATCCGCGACGCGGTCACCTACACCGAGCACGCCAAGAGGAAGACGGTCACCGCGATGGATGTCGTCTACGCGCTCAAGCGTCAGGGACGTACCCTGTACGGATTCGGAGGCTAAGTTCGCGGCCTGACACTGCTGCACCCTCCAGCTACTGCGGCCTACCAAACGGTCCTTTTAAGGACCACCAAATTGAATTCACATCAGAGCCGATTGCTGCAGCACACTACTGTTAGGGCACAAAGACGACGACATTGCATTGCATTGTACCTTTTTCCGTTGAGTAGCGTTAAGCTAATAGCGTGAGCAACTTGTCGACGAGTTAAGGAAGGGTTTTCTGAAACGTCAACGTGAATCACGTTCACGTCTATGTTCGAAACGAGATTGAAAAGAAGCTAACCCAACTCTAGTTCAGCAACGTCGAGCGCGATCCAGCACTTGGATGGGTGACCACCTCCACCACCACCACGTGTGTCTTTTGATCGTTTTTATTATCAGCCTTCTTGTTCAACGGCGACATACGATGCCATGTAGCAACTCGGCTCTGATGTAAATATTTTGGGTGGCCTTTAAAAAGGCCGGTTGTTAGGTGCCGTAGACGAAAGCGTAGCGACGGACTTATGCCTTCTTCTCGGTCTTCTTGGGCAGAAGAACGGCCTGGATGTTGGGCAGGACACCGCCTTGGGCGATGGTCACTCCGGAGAGCAGCTTGTTGAGCTCCTCGTCGTTGCGGATGGCGAGTTGCAAGTGACGGGGAATGATGCGCGTCTTCTTGTTGTCTCGGGCGGCGTTGCCGGCCAACTCGAGCACCTCAGCGGCCAAGTACTCCATGACGGCGGCCAGGTAGACTGGTGCACCGGCGCCGACGCGCTCAGAGTAGTTGCCCTTGCGGAGCAGACGGTGGATTCGGCCGACGGGGAACTGAAGACCGGCGCGGGACGAGCGCGACTTGGATTTTCCCTTCACCTTGCCTCCTTTACCGCGTCCGGACATGTTGAGTTTCGCGGGGTGTTGCCGACTGAAACGCTGCTACGACACGTAGCAGAGGTTTCAGAGAATTGACTCGAAATTTCCACGCGAACGAATTTATAGCGGACGGCGTGCGACAAACGATCCAGCACAGAGGCGCCGCCGCGACGCGTAGCGGACACCGCGCCAATTGATTGCCCAAATTCACGGAAAAAGCACGTCAATTGGTGGCTTCTGCCCTCCGCGACGACGCTGTCAGCGTCGATTCAGTAGTGCCGTGCATCTTTTGCCACTTATAAGAGCGACCAACTAAAATTACACTCCATACTTTGACCGGACACCGACCATAATGCCGCCAAAGACCAGTGGAAAAGCCGCCAAGAAGGCCGGCAAGGCCCAGAAGAACATCAGCAAGGGCGACAAGAAAAAGAAGCGCAAGAGGAAAGAGAGCTACGCTATCTACATCTACAAGGTACTGAAGCAGGTCCACCCCGACACCGGCATCTCGTCGAAGGCGATGAGCATCATGAACAGCTTCGTCAACGACATCTTCGAGCGCATCGCCGCCGAGGCCAGCCGCCTGGCGCACTACAACAAGCGATCGACGATCACGAGTCGCGAGATCCAGACCGCGGTGCGTCTGCTGCTGCCCGGCGAGCTCGCCAAGCACGCCGTCAGCGAGGGGACCAAGGCGGTCACCAAGTACACCAGCTCCAAGTAGATCGGCATCCTCCTTGTCCTCGTGGCTTGGACCGTTCGCACACCAACCGGCCTTTTTAAAGGCCACCCAAAATGTTCAAAACAGAGCCTTCGGTAGCACGCGCAAACCTTCGGCACCCTTTAGCCGGCACGTTGGGGAGAGCAGCAGCAGAGGGCCGTTCGGCCGCATTGAAGGGCACGCAATTGGCGCGATGATACCCGCTATCATCACGTGTTGCCGTTTGATAACGAATGCGAAATTGTGATCAAGAGGCTCTGAGACACCCTCCGTTCTCGTCAACGGCCATACCATGTTGAAAACACCGGTTCTCGTCCGATCACCGAAGTTAAGCAACATCGGGCGTGGTCAGTACTTGGATGGGTGACCGCTTGGGAACACCACGTGCCGTTGGCAACCAATTCTTTTTTTTTCTCACTTCTCTTATTTGTTCTTCAAAACATGACCCATGACTGAGAGTGCGTGCCATGGCACGGCACCGTCGCGTGCTTTACGTGAACGCGGCCTTTACGTGGCTTGCCGGTAGAGCTCGAGAATGTCACCATTGCAGTCAAAACACTCGAGATCCAAGAGGATCTACCTGCCCCGGGGGTGGCGAGTAAAATCGCGTCGAAAACGGTGCGAGTGGCGACTAATATGGCAATCCATCTCTCCCTCTCTATCTGGACGGTTCACCGAGGGTGGCACCAGCAACAGGAGCGCAAAGGTGTCACTCGGCCTCGCGACTGAAACACCTCTGCACCTCACTAGCCACACTCTAGCCACAGCTCAGTCAGCTGCCAACGATCGTAGAGGACCTCGCGACTGAAACACACTGACACCGATGCCAGCCGAATCACGGGCTGAGCCGACACTGGCAACCTAGGCCCAGAGTCCCAGCCCGTGAAAAGTAGCGGAGCCCTGGACTCTTTTTTTTTTTTTTTTTTTTTTTTTTTTTTTTTTTACCCCCCCGTAAACTAGTAAAATCCTAGGGGGGGCGTTGTTTTTTGACCCCCTGCAGAGAGTTTTTTTTTCCCCTCCTCCCCCTTAAACTAGTAAAAATCCTAGGGGGGGGCATTGTTTTTTGACCGCCTGCAGAGAGTTTTTTTTTTACCCCCTCCCCCGTAAACTAGTAAAAATCCTAGGGGGGCGTTGTTTTTTTACCCCCTGCAGAGAGTTTTTTTTTCCCCTCCTCCCCCTTGTAAACTAGTAAAATCCTAGGGGGGGGCATTGTTTTTTGACCGCCTGCAGAGAGTTTTTTTTTTACCCCCTCCCCCGTAAACTAGTAAAAATCCTAGGGGGGCGTTGTTTTTTTACCCCCCGCAGAGAGTTTTTTTTACCCCCTCCCCCGCCCGCAAAGGCCGGAAAATATGGTGCGGTGACTGAAAGCTATGCGGGAACTCGATAGTCGAGTCGACGGAAGGTTGGGAAAATATGCTAGTTTTTACCGAGATCTGTGTGGAATACAATTTTGTATTCACCAAACACCAAAGTTATTAGCGTTTAAACTAGTAAAAATCCTAGGAGGGCGTTGTTTTTTGACCCTCCCCCGCCCGCAAAGGCCGGAAAATAGGGTACGGTGACTGAAAGCTATGCGGGAACTCGATAGTCGAGTCGACGGTAGGTTGGCAAAATATGCTAGTTTTTACCGAGATCTGTGTGGAATACAATTTCGGTTCGATTACTTTGCTAAACACCAAAGTTATTAGCGTTTTTTTTTTTTTTTTTATTTCACCGCAGTCTGTCCAGAGCATTGTGCAGTTGGCTAAATGCGAAACAGCTCGACTTTTTGGCCGACCGAGTTTTCGAAAACGAACGTGTCTTTTGATATTCAAAGCATACACACTGTTTAACGACTTTTTCAGATCCAGCCTCGTAGGAGTTAGATTTAGGCTCTTTTACATACAGTTTTAGCACTGAAAAAAGAAAAAATTAAACAAGGTGCAATTATTGAGGGAACGTTACGAAATTGCAAAAAGTGGTAGTTCGTACCGAGATCTATGTGGGATAAAATTTTCGTTTGATTATTTTGATAAACACCAAAGTTATTAGAATTTTCTTTTTTTTTAATTCACCGCAGTCGGTCTAGAGCATTGTGCAGTTAGCCAAATGCAACACAGCTCGACTTTTTGACCCAACGAGTGTTCAAAAACGAAATCTTTCGATATTCGCACGCGATTGCACCAGTATACACACTGTTTAACGACATTTTCGATCCAGCCTGCCAGGACTTCGATTTACGCCCTTTTACATACGATTCTTGGCATACAAGCGCATCGACATTTGAATCTCCCTGGCTCACTCACTAGTTCCGCGCTTTGTCGCAGGATAACGCCTAGTGCTGAATGTTAAGCCTGAATGTTAAGCGTAACCTTTTTTCATATAACGGCGTAGAAGTGCTTAAAAGAATCGTAGCGCGATAATATCACTTTCCGACTCGCACGAAGCTCAAAGGACAAAGTTTGGTGAAATTCATGAGATACTAGGCCTAACCTAACGTCACCCAAGTACCCAAGTAGATAGATAGATTGGCTAGCATTTGAAGTTTGGTTGCAGAACGTTACAAAAATGAAATAAAAATACAAGTTGCCAACGGCACGTGGTGTTCCCAAGCGGTCACCCATCCAAGTACTGACCACGCCCGATGTTGCTTAACTTCGGTGATCGGACGAGAACCGGTGTTTTCAACATGGTATGGCCGTTGACAACGTTTTCAGCGGTCCCTGTGTAACTCGTGGTGCTTGGTCAACCTCACGTTGTACGACGAACGGGAATAACGAGTCAAATGTGAACATTTCTGGTAAGTCAGATCTTGCAAAGAAGTGCCTAGAAGTATGGCCGTTGACAACGTTTTCAGCGGTCCCTGTGTAACTCGTGGTGCTTGGTCAACCTCACGTTGTACGACGAACGGGAATAACGAGTCAAATGTGAACATTTCTGGTAAGTCAGATCTTGCAAAGAAGTGCCTAGAAGTGACCTTCTGAATATCTAATATCTGAATATCACTGAATATAGACCATTTCAAACCTAATCTAACCTAACTTTTGAAATTTGTCAAATACTAGACCTAACCTAACCTAACGGAACCTAATCTAACCTAACCTAACCTAACCTAACCAAATCTAACCTAACCTAACCTAACCTAACCAAACCTAACCTGACCTAACCTAACCTAACCTAACCTAACCTAACCTAACCTAACCTAACCTAACCTAACCTAACCTAACCTAACCTAACCTAACCTAACCTAACCTAACCTAACGTAACCTAACCTAACCTAACCTAACCTAACCTAACCTAACCTAACCTAGCCTAACCTAACCTAACCTAACCTAACCCAACCTAACCTAACCTAACCTAACCTAACGGAACCAAATCTAATCTAATCTAACCCAACGGAACCTAACCTAACCTACAGTTTGATTTTTATTTTATTTAAAACTTACCTTGAAATGACATGCAACATCGCGGAAATACTGTTCATGCATGTTTAGACAGTTCTCGAACAATGTCAAACAACTTAATTGCCGAATAAAGTTACATTTCACTTGCACTCGATCTGGTGGAGATGTAAAAGGTATTTCACAAGTGTTACTCTCTAAGAAATCATGCACGGAAATCTTTTGACAGCCAACGTCGTATGTTTTTGAAATCTTCATCATGGTCACCTTGGAATTCACAGAGTTTCCACAATGCAGAGACCCCGAGTGACATAAGCGGCAAATTTCAAATACAAAAAAATAGGTTTCAACGAATGAAATGGTCAATACTATTTTGACTCTCAAAATCTAAAGCGGCCGACCGTCGGGCAGCGGGTACTGCTGGTTAAAAATATAGGTTGCCAACGGCACGTGGTGTTCCCAAGCGGTCACCCATCCAAGTACTGACCACGCCCGATGTTGCTTAACTTCGGTGATCGGACGAGAACCGGTGTTTTCAACATGGTATGGCCGTTGACGAGTTTGGGGCTGTAACTCGTGGTGCCTAATCGCCCTCACTTTGTACGTCGAACGTGAATAACAAGTAAAACGTGAACAAGAAGTGTCTAGGGAAGGGCCAGGAAGCGAAATAAAAGCATAGATCTCAGTGAAAATAGACCAGAACAAACCCAACTTTGACTTTGGAAAGGCACACATTTGAATAAATGAAACTGAAACTTAACCAACGCATAACGTCACCTAACCCGGCCTAACCTGCAGGTTGGCCAAAATGTTGTCACCAGAGTCGCGATCTGCACCTTGCGCAGGTAGGTAGGTAGGTAGGTAGGTAGGTAGGTAGGTAGGTAGGTAGGTAGGTAGGTAGGTAGGTAGGTAGGTAGGTAGGTAGGTAGGTAGGCGCTACTCGAACCGTTCGGGTAACGGGGTGGATGTTGATTCTAGTTGACAATTACTAGGTGCAGCAGCACTCTGAATGCAGGCACTCTGCTCGATGGACGCACCGCAGGAGACATATTCAAGTTCACGTTGCCACGATACGGCCAGTGGTGTGTAAGAAAATCGACGAAAATGCACGACATTGTCGCGCGATTGCAGTCGTCTGTTACCGCGGAGACGAGTGCAATATTAATGCACGAAATGTAAGAAATGCAACTACTGTGGCATACGCGCGAGGCAAATGAGACGTGACAAGACCGATCATTCGAATCATTGAAATGTTGTGAGACGCTTTTCCGACCGGTCGAGGGCGGGGATAGTACACTGGCCGGAGAACACGACCTATGCGAGCGCAATTTTGTCGACCGTTTAACTCATGCCCGACAATCTCGCCGGAGAGCAAGGACCCGGCAGAGTCTGCGGATGGAATCCTCGACGAGCGTGGGGAATATTTTGGCACGAACAATTGCGAAATTCGCTGCATTTCTTTGGGGTGACCGACGGCCCGACGTCCATAAGCGACGCCGAATCGACGTCGCGGATTGGTCGCTCACTTCGAGACGCGTCGCTCCGCAGTGGAAAACCGGCCGGTGACCGGTGACACGTGTAGATGGCGTCGATCATAGTTCGGGCGCCACCGGTGCCAGCGGGTCGGCAAAGGTGGCGTTGGAAAGCCCAAATTGTGACGAAATCGGCTGTTTTCACCCGAATTCGATGCGATCTTCGGCGATTTTCCGACGACTCTTTCAATTCGGACTACCCAACGTGCGGGGCACGTTCGGCGCAATGGTTTGCACGAAAGCGTGCCGTTCCGTTCCTATCGATGCGATCGTGGTGAAACTTGGTGAGTGTCGAGCCAAAAGATGGGGCTAGACGCGTGCCAAAATTGGTGGCATTTCGTTGAGCCAAACGTCCAAAATCCGTCATTCTTTCGGCGCGCAGGGTCATTCTGGAAAAATACACTTCCAACTTGGCGAGGCCGGCTAAAATAGTCGCCGGAGGGCTAGCGGCTTCCGGTTTTCACCAAAAGTTGGCCGGATCCTTTGACTTTCGACGAGTGCACGTTTCAAGTGTTTGCGGTGGCTCGAAGTTGGAGATATTTTCACTTTTTCAGGACAACTGATATTTCCTTGTTAAAATGCACCCTGGCTATTTCCCACCCGGTGCTGCGGTCAGATACCAACGTTTCCGATTGACCCTCGTCGGGAAAAAGCCACCTTTCCCGGCAAGTCTAAGCACCTAGCGTCGAATCTTGTGAAATGGCAGACACAGCAGCAGTTGCAGCGCCCGCGCCGGCTCCGGCCGCGGCGGCATCGCCCGCGAAGAAGACCGCCAAGTCGGCGGCGGCGGCAGCGTCGAAGAAGCCACGAGGCAAGCCAGCGCATCCCCGCACCTCGGAGATGGTCAACGGCGCGATCAAGGCGCTGAAGGAGCGCGGCGGCTCGTCCCTGCAGGCGATCAAGAAGTACATCTCGGCCAACTACAAGGTCGACGCCGAGAAGTTGTCGCCGTTCATCAAGAAGTACCTGAAGTCGGCCGTAACCAGCGGCGAGCTGGTGCAGACGAAGGGCAAGGGCGCGTCCGGCTCGTTCAAACTGTCGAGCGCCAAACCCGCCGGCGCGGCCGGTGCTCACCACCCTGCCAGCGGAGGTGGCGGCGTCGCCAAGGCCCGGAAGTCGACCGTCGGCAAGGTGGCCGCGGCGAAGAAAAAGTCTGTCAAGGCCGTGACCAAGCGCGCCTCTTCGGCTGGCTCGCCTGCCAAAAAGAAGACCGCGATCAAGAAGACCAAGTCCGCCGCTCCTGTCGCCAAGAAAGCGCCGGCCGCGAAGGCAGCCAAGGCGTCGGTCGCCGCTAAGCCGAAGAAGGCAGCCGCCCCGGCCGCAGTCTCGAAGGTGCAGAAGAAGGTGACCAAGGTGCCGACCAAGAAGCCGAAGGCACCCAAGCCGAAGAAGGCCGTGGCTGTGAAGGCCAAGCCGTCGCCGGCGAAGAAGGCGACGTCGACGAGCCGCAGTCGCAAGTGAGCTCCGCCGAGCTTCGGAGACGACTGCGACCGCGGCGACCACGGAGTCGTCAACGGCGCACTGTCCCCTGTGCACACAGGGCCGTGAACCCAAACGGCCTTTTTCAAGGCCTCCAAATCTGATCGAAAAAGAGCTTTTCGTGCACCCCGGTGTGACATGTCACGTGTCTCCATCGTATTGCAACGTTCTAGAACGCGGCCGGTGCCGGTTATGCCGTGGGGTAGATTTTAGATTCTGCCTCGGTCTACGTTTTTATTAACTTCTTCCTTTTTAGAAACCAGGTAGGCAAGTAACGAGGCGACGGCAAAAAAAAAAAAAAAATCTTATGTACCACAAATCACTTGGCATGCACGAAGATCTGAGCAGACTTGACCGCGAGATTCAGTACGGCCAGAACGCATCGCCCGTGCCGGGCTGCCGTAGCGTGGAAACAAAATGTTCGCCGTGCATTGGAAACTCTCTCATGTGATAAGTTTGGTTTTGGCCTTGAAAAAGGCCTTTTGTTGACATTGCCGCACGAGGGATGTGTTCGTACGTGACTTAGGCACGCTCCCCTCGAATACGCCGGGCGAGCTGGATGTCCTTCGGCATGATGGTCACTCGCTTGGCGTGGATCGCGCACAAGTTGGTGTCTTCGAACAGACCGACCAGGTAGGCCTCGCTGGCCTCCTGCAGGGCCATGACGGCCGAGCTCTGGAAACGCAGGTCGGTCTTGAAGTCCTGTGCGATTTCGCGAACAAGTCGCTGGAAGGGCAGCTTCCTGATGAGAAGCTCCGTGCTCTTCTGGTAGCGACGGATCTCTCGCAGGGCGACGGTACCCGGGCGATAACGATGGGGCTTCTTGACACCCCCGGTCGCCGGCGCGCTCTTGCGGGCGGCCTTGGTGGCGAGCTGCTTGCGCGGCGCCTTTCCTCCGGTCGACTTCCTTGCTGTCTGCTTGGTACGTGCCATGGCGAACGATCGGTCAAATCTGATGCGGCTTGGCGGAAAACTTGGTATATATGCTAGTCGCCGGCGTGCCGTGACCCGATTGGCCAGACCAGCCGAAGGCACCGGCGACGGGCACTTGCGGCGACGTTAAAGACACTCGGGCATGTTTGGAGGTGACAAAAATCGTGCCCAACACGTGCCGCGGGCGGCGTCGGAGGCGTCGGTTGTAAAATGCATGGCCCAGGGTGCGATGGGTTTGTGTCAGCGGCGGCAGCCGCGTCTACTGTCGGCCGGCTCGCACCTCGTGATTGGCCGTGAAAAAAGCTTATATACAGGCACCCGAAATCCCGTCTGATCACAAGTCGTCTGCCCAGCAACGAAGCAGCATCAACATGACCGGACGAGGCAAAGGAGGCAAGGGACTCGGCAAGGGAGGCGCCAAGCGTCACAGGAAAGTGTTGCGCGACAACATCCAGGGCATCACCAAGCCGGCGATCCGTCGTCTGGCTCGCCGAGGTGGAGTCAAGCGTATCTCGGGCCTGATCTACGAGGAGACTCGCGGCGTGCTCAAGGTGTTCCTTGAGAACGTGATCCGCGACGCGGTCACCTACACCGAGCACGCCAAGAGGAAGACGGTCACCGCGATGGATGTCGTCTACGCGCTCAAGCGTCAGGGACGTACCCTGTACGGATTCGGAGGCTAAGTTCGCGGCCTGACACTGCTGCACCCTCCAGCTACTGCGGCCTACCAAACGGTCCTTTTAAGGACCACCAAATTGAATTCACATCAGAGCCGATTGCTGCAGCACACTACTGTTAGGGCACAAAGACGACGACATTGCATTGCATTGTACCTTTTTCCGTTGAGTAGCGTTAAGCTAATAGCGTGAGCAACTTGTCGACGAGTTAAGGAAGGGTTTTCTGAAACGTCAACGTGAATCACGTTCACGTCTATGTTCGAAACGAGATTGAAAAGAAGCTAACCCAACTCTAGTTCAGCAACGTCGAGCGCGATCCAGCACTTGGATGGGTGACCACCTCCACCACCACCACGTGTGTCTTTTGATCGTTTTTATTATCAGCCTTCTTGTTCAACGGCGACATACGATGCCATGTAGCAACTCGGCTCTGATGTAAATATTTTGGGTGGCCTTTAAAAAGGCCGGTTGTTAGGTGCCGTAGACGAAAGCGTAGCGACGGACTTATGCCTTCTTCTCGGTCTTCTTGGGCAGAAGAACGGCCTGGATGTTGGGCAGGACACCGCCTTGGGCGATGGTCACTCCGGAGAGCAGCTTGTTGAGCTCCTCGTCGTTGCGGATGGCGAGTTGCAAGTGACGGGGAATGATGCGCGTCTTCTTGTTGTCTCGGGCGGCGTTGCCGGCCAACTCGAGCACCTCAGCGGCCAAGTACTCCATGACGGCGGCCAGGTAGACTGGTGCACCGGCGCCGACGCGCTCAGAGTAGTTGCCCTTGCGGAGCAGACGGTGGATTCGGCCGACGGGGAACTGAAGACCGGCGCGGGACGAGCGCGACTTGGATTTTCCCTTCACCTTGCCTCCTTTACCGCGTCCGGACATGTTGAGTTTCGCGGGGTGTTGACGACTGAAACGCTGCTACGACACGTAGCAGAGGTTTCAGAGAATTGACTCGAAATTTCCACGCGAACGAATTTATAGCGGACGGCGTGCGACAAACGATCCAGCACAGAGGCGCCGCCGCGACGCGTAGCGGACACCGCGCCAATTGATTGCCCAAATTCACGGAAAAAGCACGTCAATTGGTGGCTTCTGCCCTCCGCGACGACGCTGTCAGCGTCGATTCAGTAGTGCCGTGCATCTTTTGCCACTTATAAGAGCGACCAACTAAAATTACACTCCATACTTTGACCGGACACCGACCATAATGCCGCCAAAGACCAGTGGAAAAGCCGCCAAGAAGGCCGGCAAGGCCCAGAAGAACATCAGCAAGGGCGACAAGAAAAAGAAGCGCAAGAGGAAAGAGAGCTACGCTATCTACATCTACAAGGTACTGAAGCAGGTCCACCCCGACACCGGCATCTCGTCGAAGGCGATGAGCATCATGAACAGCTTCGTCAACGACATCTTCGAGCGCATCGCCGCCGAGGCCAGCCGCCTGGCGCACTACAACAAGCGATCGACGATCACGAGTCGCGAGATCCAGACCGCGGTGCGTCTGCTGCTGCCCGGCGAGCTCGCCAAGCACGCCGTCAGCGAGGGGACCAAGGCGGTCACCAAGTACACCAGCTCCAAGTAGATCGGCATCCTCCTTGTCCTCGTGGCTTGGACCGTTCGCACACCAACCGGCCTTTTTAAAGGCCACCCAAAATGTTCAAAACAGAGCCTTCGGTAGCACGCGCAAACCTTCGGCACCCTTTAGCCGGCACGTTGGGGAGAGCAGCAGCAGAGGGCCGTTCGGCCGCATTGAAGGGCACGCAATTGGCGCGATGATACCCGCTATCATCACGTGTTGCCGTTTGATAACGAATGCGAAATTGTGATCAAGAGGCTCTGAGACACCCTCCGTTCTCGTCAACGGCCATACCATGTTGAAAACACCGGTTCTCGTCCGATCACCGAAGTTAAGCAACATCGGGCGTGGTCAGTACTTGGATGGGTGACCGCTTGGGAACACCACGTGCCGTTGGCAACCAATTCTTTTTTTTTCTCACTTCTCTTATTTGTTCTTCAAAACATGACCCATGACTGAGAGTGCGTGCCATGGCACGGCACCGTCGCGTGCTTTACGTGAACGCGGCCTTTACGTGGCTTGCCGGTAGAGCTCGAGAATGTCACCATTGCAGTCAAAACACTCGAGATCCAAGAGGATCTACCTGCCCCGGGGGTGGCGAGTAAAATCGCGTCGAAAACGGTGCGAGTGGCGACTAATATGGCAATCCATCTCTCCCTCTCTATCTGGACGGTTCACCGAGGGTGGCACCAGCAACAGGAGCGCAAAGGTGTCACTCGGCCTCGCGACTGAAACACCTCTGCACCTCACTAGCCACACTCTAGCCACAGCTCAGTCAGCTGCCAACGATCGTAGAGGACCTCGCGACTGAAACACACTGACACCGATGCCAGCCGAATCACGGGCTGAGCCGACACTGGCAACCTAGGCCCAGAGTCCCAGCCCGTGAAAAGTAGCGGAGCCCTGGACTCTTTTTTTTTTTTTTTTTTTTTTTTTTTTTTTTTTTACCCCCCCGTAAACTAGTAAAATCCTAGGGGGGGCGTTGTTTTTTGACCCCCTGCAGAGAGTTTTTTTTTCCCCTCCTCCCCCTTAAACTAGTAAAAATCCTAGGGGGGGGCATTGTTTTTTGACCGCCTGCAGAGAGTTTTTTTTTTACCCCCTCCCCCGTAAACTAGTAAAAATCCTAGGGGGGCGTTGTTTTTTTACCCCCTGCAGAGAGTTTTTTTTTCCCCTCCTCCCCCTTGTAAACTAGTAAAATCCTAGGGGGGGGCATTGTTTTTTGACCGCCTGCAGAGAGTTTTTTTTTTACCCCCTCCCCCGTAAACTAGTAAAAATCCTAGGGGGGCGTTGTTTTTTTACCCCCCGCAGAGAGTTTTTTTTACCCCCTCCCCCGCCCGCAAAGGCCGGAAAATATGGTGCGGTGACTGAAAGCTATGCGGGAACTCGATAGTCGAGTCGACGGAAGGTTGGGAAAATATGCTAGTTTTTACCGAGATCTGTGTGGAATACAATTTTGTATTCACCAAACACCAAAGTTATTAGCGTTTAAACTAGTAAAAATCCTAGGAGGGCGTTGTTTTTTGACCCTCCCCCGCCCGCAAAGGCCGGAAAATAGGGTACGGTGACTGAAAGCTATGCGGGAACTCGATAGTCGAGTCGACGGTAGGTTGGCAAAATATGCTAGTTTTTACCGAGATCTGTGTGGAATACAATTTCGGTTCGATTACTTTGCTAAACACCAAAGTTATTAGCGTTTTTTTTTTTTTTTTTATTTCACCGCAGTCTGTCCAGAGCATTGTGCAGTTGGCTAAATGCGAAACAGCTCGACTTTTTGGCCGACCGAGTTTTCGAAAACGAACGTGTCTTTTGATATTCAAAGCATACACACTGTTTAACGACTTTTTCAGATCCAGCCTCGTAGGAGTTAGATTTAGGCTCTTTTACATACAGTTTTAGCACTGAAAAAAGAAAAAATTAAACAAGGTGCAATTATTGAGGGAACGTTACGAAATTGCAAAAAGTGGTAGTTCGTACCGAGATCTATGTGGGATAAAATTTTCGTTTGATTATTTTGATAAACACCAAAGTTATTAGAATTTTCTTTTTTTTTAATTCACCGCAGTCGGTCTAGAGCATTGTGCAGTTAGCCAAATGCAACACAGCTCGACTTTTTGACCCAACGAGTGTTCAAAAACGAAATCTTTCGATATTCGCACGCGATTGCACCAGTATACACACTGTTTAACGACATTTTCGATCCAGCCTGCCAGGACTTCGATTTACGCCCTTTTACATACGATTCTTGGCATACAAGCGCATCGACATTTGAATCTCCCTGGCTCACTCACTAGTTCCGCGCTTTGTCGCAGGATAACGCCTAGTGCTGAATGTTAAGCCTGAATGTTAAGCGTAACCTTTTTTCATATAACGGCGTAGAAGTGCTTAAAAGAATCGTAGCGCGATAATATCACTTTCCGACTCGCACGAAGCTCAAAGGACAAAGTTTGGTGAAATTCATGAGATACTAGGCCTAACCTAACGTCACCCAAGTACCCAAGTAGATAGATAGATTGGCTAGCATTTGAAGTTTGGTTGCAGAACGTTACAAAAATGAAATAAAAATACAAGTTGCCAACGGCACGTGGTGTTCCCAAGCGGTCACCCATCCAAGTACTGACCACGCCCGATGTTGCTTAACTTCGGTGATCGGACGAGAACCGGTGTTTTCAACATGGTATGGCCGTTGACAACGTTTTCAGCGGTCCCTGTGTAACTCGTGGTGCTTGGTCAACCTCACGTTGTACGACGAACGGGAATAACGAGTCAAATGTGAACATTTCTGGTAAGTCAGATCTTGCAAAGAAGTGCCTAGAAGTGACCTTCTGAATATCTAATATCTGAATATCACTGAATATAGACCATTTCAAACCTAATCTAACCTAACTTTTGAAATTTGTCAAATACTAGACCTAACCTAACCTAACGGAACCTAATCTAACCTAACCTAACCTAACCTAACCAAATCTAACCTAACCTAACCTAACCTAACCAAACCTAACCTGACCTAACCTAACCTAACCTAACCTAACCTAACCTAACCTAACCTAACCTAACCTAACCTAACCTAACCTAACCTAACCTAACCTAACCTAACCTAACCTAACGTAACCTAACCTAACCTAACCTAACCTAACCTAACCTAACCTAACCTAGCCTAACCTAACCTAACCTAACCTAACCCAACCTAACCTAACCTAACCTAACCTAACGGAACCAAATCTAATCTAATCTAACCCAACGGAACCTAACCTAACCTACAGTTTGATTTTTATTTTATTTAAAACTTACCTTGAAATGACATGCAACATCGCGGAAATACTGTTCATGCATGTTTAGACAGTTCTCGAACAATGTCAAACAACTTAATTGCCGAATAAAGTTACATTTCACTTGCACTCGATCTGGTGGAGATGTAAAAGGTATTTCACAAGTGTTACTCTCTAAGAAATCATGCACGGAAATCTTTTGACAGCCAACGTCGTATGTTTTTGAAATCTTCATCATGGTCACCTTGGAATTCACAGAGTTTCCACAATGCAGAGACCCCGAGTGACATAAGCGGCAAATTTCAAATACAAAAAAATAGGTTTCAACGAATGAAATGGTCAATACTATTTTGACTCTCAAAATCTAAAGCGGCCGACCGTCGGGCAGCGGGTACTGCTGGTTAAAAATATAGGTTGCCAACGGCACGTGGTGTTCCCAAGCGGTCACCCATCCAAGTACTGACCACGCCCGATGTTGCTTAACTTCGGTGATCGGACGAGAACCGGTGTTTTCAACATGGTATGGCCGTTGACGAGTTTGGGGCTGTAACTCGTGGTGCCTAATCGCCCTCACTTTGTACGTCGAACGTGAATAACAAGTAAAACGTGAACAAGAAGTGTCTAGGGAAGGGCCAGGAAGCGAAATAAAAGCATAGATCTCAGTGAAAATAGACCAGAACAAACCCAACTTTGACTTTGGAAAGGCACACATTTGAATAAATGAAACTGAAACTTAACCAACGCATAACGTCACCTAACCCGGCCTAACCTGCAGGTTGGCCAAAATGTTGTCACCAGAGTCGCGATCTGCACCTTGCGCAGGTAGGTAGGTAGGTAGGTAGGTAGGTAGGTAGGTAGGTAGGTAGGTAGGTAGGTAGGTAGGTAGGTAGGTAGGTAGGTAGGTAGGTAGGCGCTACTCGAACCGTTCGGGTAACGGGGTGGATGTTGATTCTAGTTGACAATTACTAGGTGCAGCAGCACTCTGAATGCAGGCACTCTGCTCGATGGACGCACCGCAGGAGACATATTCAAGTTCACGTTGCCACGATACGGCCAGTGGTGTGTAAGAAAATCGACGAAAATGCACGACATTGTCGCGCGATTGCAGTCGTCTGTTACCGCGGAGACGAGTGCAATATTAATGCACGAAATGTAAGAAATGCAACTACTGTGGCATACGCGCGAGGCAAATGAGACGTGACAAGACCGATCATTCGAATCATTGAAATGTTGTGAGACGCTTTTCCGACCGGTCGAGGGCGGGGATAGTACACTGGCCGGAGAACACGACCTATGCGAGCGCAATTTTGTCGACCGTTTAACTCATGCCCGACAATCTCGCCGGAGAGCAAGGACCCGGCAGAGTCTGCGGATGGAATCCTCGACGAGCGTGGGGAATATTTTGGCACGAACAATTGCGAAATTCGCTGCATTTCTTTGGGGTGACCGACGGCCCGACGTCCATAAGCGACGCCGAATCGACGTCGCGGATTGGTCGCTCACTTCGAGACGCGTCGCTCCGCAGTGGAAAACCGGCCGGTGACCGGTGACACGTGTAGATGGCGTCGATCATAGTTCGGGCGCCACCGGTGCCAGCGGGTCGGCAAAGGTGGCGTTGGAAAGCCCAAATTGTGACGAAATCGGCTGTTTTCACCCGAATTCGATGCGATCTTCGGCGATTTTCCGACGACTCTTTCAATTCGGACTACCCAACGTGCGGGGCACGTTCGGCGCAATGGTTTGCACGAAAGCGTGCCGTTCCGTTCCTATCGATGCGATCGTGGTGAAACTTGGTGAGTGTCGAGCCAAAAGATGGGGCTAGACGCGTGCCAAAATTGGTGGCATTTCGTTGAGCCAAACGTCCAAAATCCGTCATTCTTTCGGCGCGCAGGGTCATTCTGGAAAAATACACTTCCAACTTGGCGAGGCCGGCTAAAATAGTCGCCGGAGGGCTAGCGGCTTCCGGTTTTCACCAAAAGTTGGCCGGATCCTTTGACTTTCGACGAGTGCACGTTTCAAGTGTTTGCGGTGGCTCGAAGTTGGAGATATTTTCACTTTTTCAGGACAACTGATATTTCCTTGTTAAAATGCACCCTGGCTATTTCCCACCCGGTGCTGCGGTCAGATACCAACGTTTCCGATTGACCCTCGTCGGGAAAAAGCCACCTTTCCCGGCAAGTCTAAGCACCTAGCGTCGAATCTTGTGAAATGGCAGACACAGCAGCAGTTGCAGCGCCCGCGCCGGCTCCGGCCGCGGCGGCATCGCCCGCGAAGAAGACCGCCAAGTCGGCGGCGGCGGCAGCGTCGAAGAAGCCACGAGGCAAGCCAGCGCATCCCCGCACCTCGGAGATGGTCAACGGCGCGATCAAGGCGCTGAAGGAGCGCGGCGGCTCGTCCCTGCAGGCGATCAAGAAGTACATCTCGGCCAACTACAAGGTCGACGCCGAGAAGTTGTCGCCGTTCATCAAGAAGTACCTGAAGTCGGCCGTAACCAGCGGCGAGCTGGTGCAGACGAAGGGCAAGGGCGCGTCCGGCTCGTTCAAACTGTCGAGCGCCAAACCCGCCGGCGCGGCCGGTGCTCACCACCCTGCCAGCGGAGGTGGCGGCGTCGCCAAGGCCCGGAAGTCGACCGTCGGCAAGGTGGCCGCGGCGAAGAAAAAGTCTGTCAAGGCCGTGACCAAGCGCGCCTCTTCGGCTGGCTCGCCTGCCAAAAAGAAGACCGCGATCAAGAAGACCAAGTCCGCCGCTCCTGTCGCCAAGAAAGCGCCGGCCGCGAAGGCAGCCAAGGCGTCGGTCGCCGCTAAGCCGAAGAAGGCAGCCGCCCCGGCCGCAGTCTCGAAGGTGCAGAAGAAGGTGACCAAGGTGCCGACCAAGAAGCCGAAGGCACCCAAGCCGAAGAAGGCCGTGGCTGTGAAGGCCAAGCCGTCGCCGGCGAAGAAGGCGACGTCGACGAGCCGCAGTCGCAAGTGAGCTCCGCCGAGCTTCGGAGACGACTGCGACCGCGGCGACCACGGAGTCGTCAACGGCGCACTGTCCCCTGTGCACACAGGGCCGTGAACCCAAACGGCCTTTTTCAAGGCCTCCAAATCTGATCGAAAAAGAGCTTTTCGTGCACCCCGGTGTGACATGTCACGTGTCTCCATCGTATTGCAACGTTCTAGAACGCGGCCGGTGCCGGTTATGCCGTGGGGTAGATTTTAGATTCTGCCTCGGTCTACGTTTTTATTAACTTCTTCCTTTTTAGAAACCAGGTAGGCAAGTAACGAGGCGACGGCAAAAAAAAAAAAAAAATCTTATGTACCACAAATCACTTGGCATGCACGAAGATCTGAGCAGACTTGACCGCGAGATTCAGTACGGCCAGAACGCATCGCCCGTGCCGGGCTGCCGTAGCGTGGAAACAAAATGTTCGCCGTGCATTGGAAACTCTCTCATGTGATAAGTTTGGTTTTGGCCTTGAAAAAGGCCTTTTGTTGACATTGCCGCACGAGGGATGTGTTCGTACGTGACTTAGGCACGCTCCCCTCGAATACGCCGGGCGAGCTGGATGTCCTTCGGCATGATGGTCACTCGCTTGGCGTGGATCGCGCACAAGTTGGTGTCTTCGAACAGACCGACCAGGTAGGCCTCGCTGGCCTCCTGCAGGGCCATGACGGCCGAGCTCTGGAAACGCAGGTCGGTCTTGAAGTCCTGTGCGATTTCGCGAACAAGTCGCTGGAAGGGCAGCTTCCTGATGAGAAGCTCCGTGCTCTTCTGGTAGCGACGGATCTCTCGCAGGGCGACGGTACCCGGGCGATAACGATGGGGCTTCTTGACACCCCCGGTCGCCGGCGCGCTCTTGCGGGCGGCCTTGGTGGCGAGCTGCTTGCGCGGCGCCTTTCCTCCGGTCGACTTCCTTGCTGTCTGCTTGGTACGTGCCATGGCGAACGATCGGTCAAATCTGATGCGGCTTGGCGGAAAACTTGGTATATATGCTAGTCGCCGGCGTGCCGTGACCCGATTGGCCAGACCAGCCGAAGGCACCGGCGACGGGCACTTGCGGCGACGTTAAAGACACTCGGGCATGTTTGGAGGTGACAAAAATCGTGCCCAACACGTGCCGCGGGCGGCGTCGGAGGCGTCGGTTGTAAAATGCATGGCCCAGGGTGCGATGGGTTTGTGTCAGCGGCGGCAGCCGCGTCTACTGTCGGCCGGCTCGCACCTCGTGATTGGCCGTGAAAAAAGCTTATATACAGGCACCCGAAATCCCGTCTGATCACAAGTCGTCTGCCCAGCAACGAAGCAGCATCAACATGACCGGACGAGGCAAAGGAGGCAAGGGACTCGGCAAGGGAGGCGCCAAGCGTCACAGGAAAGTGTTGCGCGACAACATCCAGGGCATCACCAAGCCGGCGATCCGTCGTCTGGCTCGCCGAGGTGGAGTCAAGCGTATCTCGGGCCTGATCTACGAGGAGACTCGCGGCGTGCTCAAGGTGTTCCTTGAGAACGTGATCCGCGACGCGGTCACCTACACCGAGCACGCCAAGAGGAAGACGGTCACCGCGATGGATGTCGTCTACGCGCTCAAGCGTCAGGGACGTACCCTGTACGGATTCGGAGGCTAAGTTCGCGGCCTGACACTGCTGCACCCTCCAGCTACTGCGGCCTACCAAACGGTCCTTTTAAGGACCACCAAATTGAATTCACATCAGAGCCGATTGCTGCAGCACACTACTGTTAGGGCACAAAGACGACGACATTGCATTGCATTGTACCTTTTTCCGTTGAGTAGCGTTAAGCTAATAGCGTGAGCAACTTGTCGACGAGTTAAGGAAGGGTTTTCTGAAACGTCAACGTGAATCACGTTCACGTCTATGTTCGAAACGAGATTGAAAAGAAGCTAACCCAACTCTAGTTCAGCAACGTCGAGCGCGATCCAGCACTTGGATGGGTGACCACCTCCACCACCACCACGTGTGTCTTTTGATCGTTTTTATTATCAGCCTTCTTGTTCAACGGCGACATACGATGCCATGTAGCAACTCGGCTCTGATGTAAATATTTTGGGTGGCCTTTAAAAAGGCCGGTTGTTAGGTGCCGTAGACGAAAGCGTAGCGACGGACTTATGCCTTCTTCTCGGTCTTCTTGGGCAGAAGAACGGCCTGGATGTTGGGCAGGACACCGCCTTGGGCGATGGTCACTCCGGAGAGCAGCTTGTTGAGCTCCTCGTCGTTGCGGATGGCGAGTTGCAAGTGACGGGGAATGATGCGCGTCTTCTTGTTGTCTCGGGCGGCGTTGCCGGCCAACTCGAGCACCTCAGCGGCCAAGTACTCCATGACGGCGGCCAGGTAGACTGGTGCACCGGCGCCGACGCGCTCAGAGTAGTTGCCCTTGCGGAGCAGACGGTGGATTCGGCCGACGGGGAACTGAAGACCGGCGCGGGACGAGCGCGACTTGGATTTTCCCTTCACCTTGCCTCCTTTACCGCGTCCGGACATGTTGAGTTTCGCGGGGTGTTGACGACTGAAACGCTGCTACGACACGTAGCAGAGGTTTCAGAGAATTGACTCGAAGTCAAGTCAAAATGCTCCTGGCTAGAGGGGATGAAACCCTCTTGAGTCAAATTTCCAGTCCCGAGCTTGGGCTCTTAACTAGGTGTCTTTTATTTATTTTTTTATGTCATATATAAGGTTTTCCTTGACTACTTTTTAATCTATTTTACCTAATAATACCTTATAATAAAAATAATAATAGAAAAACTAACAATACATTATAAAGAAAAATCTATAAGAAGAAGAAGAATAATAATCTAATCTATTCTAAGGCCAATATGGCCTTTGGTCTAGTGTATTTTGTCAGCTCCTGACTGTCATAGTTTGCAAGCCCTTGTACCAAGGTATTTGGGGCCGTGTCAAGGTTTTTATAAAACTCAACTGCAAGTGTTTTGACATGAGCCTTGAAGAGGATCATATCAAGTTGTCGATGAATATCTTGGTTACGGACGTACCAAGGAGACCTTGTTATACGCCGTAATATGATATTTTGAACAGTTTGTAATCGTTTAGTGGATTTTGCTGTACCGCCCCAAACGGCGGAAGCGTAAGTCATAATTGGAAGTATTAAGGTTTTATACAGGGTCAGGCCGTTACGAATGCTGAGGGCACTTCGTTTGTTTACTAGTGGTCGCAGAAGACCTAACCTAGACCTGGCCTTTGTCACTATGCTATCTATATGCTTGCTCCAATTCAGAGATTTGTCCAAGACTACACCTAAATACTTATAATCAGATTTCCAGGGAATCTCTTCGTCAAATAAACTTAGGGGTTCTACACTAGTCACTATCTTTTTTCTTTGTTTTGTAAATAAAACGGCGTTACTTTTTAAAACATTAATCTTGATACGCCAAAGCTCGTACCAAGTTTCTAATTCATCTAAAGCTAGTTGAAGTCTCCTGCTAGCCAGGTAACCTCTTAAAGATTGTGCTATAAGAGCAGTGTCATCGGCATACAACGCTATATCTACACCCGGAGTTCGGGGCATGTCATTTATATATATGTTAAAAAGTGTCGGTCCCAGCAGAGAGCCTTGTGGCACCCCAGCCTCTATGGGCCTCACCGAGGATAAAGAGCACTCGTGGCTCACTTGAAAAGATCTGTCGTTAAGATAGGAAGCTATCAGTTTAATAAGGTAGGTGGGAAAGTTTAGCTTCATGAGCTTACTAATGAGGCCCCTGTGCCATACCTTGTCAAAAGCTTGTGCTATGTCTAGGAAGACAACACCTGTCGAACGTCTCTCATTAAAACCCCTGGTTATTGTCTCCGTAATCCTAAGTAGTTGATGGTCAGTGGAGTGATGCTTTCGAAAGCCAAACTGCTCGTTGCAAATAATGTTGTTTTGGTCAATAAAAAGTTGCAGTCTGGTTAAAATTAGTTTTTCAAATATTTTTGAAAGTCCTGAAAGCAGACTGATTGGCCTGTAATTTTGCGGAAAGGCAGGATCCTTTCCCGACTTAAGAAAAAGCACGATCTTGGAGTGCTTTAGACCTTTAGCAAAATGCTGGCTGGTAAGCATGTTATTGAAGAGATTTGCAATGTTCAGGAGTGCCTTCACTGGAAGGTTCTTAAAGACCACGTTGGGAATGTTGTCCATTCCTGGAGCCTTCCGGTTCTTAAGTTTGTCAATGGCAAGTTTCAACTCCCCAACCGTGACAAGATCGACTTCATTTGGAGTAGGCAGTCTAGACCGAAGTGTCCGTGTGAAACGATGCACCTCTTCAATGTGATCGAGATCACTTGGGTCGTTGTTGGGAGTGAATGTTGACTCCAGTGTGTCTGCAAGAGCGTCTGCCTTTTCCTGCGAGCTGTAAGCCATTCCCTGTTGCCCGTGAAGCGGAGGGACTTTGCTAGGAATGCGCAGCAGGCTCTTGGTCATTTGCCACAAAGATTGATTTTTGGTGTCAAGGGAGGCGAGTGTTTTGGCCCACGACTCATTCCGCGCATCTTGAATCAAGATTCGTACTTCAGCCGACATCCGGTTAAGTTGGGTCTTGGTGCAAGGGTCCCGGTTCCGCTGCCAAAGTTTACGGACTCTGTTCTTTTCCCTAATTGCATGAAGAACATGCGGTGGAAGGGGTACATGTCTGGTCGGAGCCTTGCAATCCTTGGTCTTAGTGGACACTTTAAGAGCTGCCTGGATGAGTTCTGTAATGGATTCAACCCGACTATCAATTTCCTGGATGGTCAGGTCTGCCCTAAGGATGTTGTCGCCTAGGTTCACAGTAAGGTATTCACCAAAGATGTCCCAGTCTGTGTCTTTGGTATTGATCTTTACTGGAGCTTGGTCCTCTATTGCCTCGTTCCCATACTCAATGATGACTGGGTTATGGTCCGATGATAGTTCCTGAATAACCTTAAGCCTAATTGCACAGGAGATGTTTTGTGCCAGGGTAATATCGAGGACATCGGGCCTGTGCCCAGCATCGGAGTAGTGAGTAGGAGCGTCTGGTCCTAGGATCAGATAATCTGCCCTGCTGGCATGCCGGAATAGAAGTCGGCCACTTGTGTTGGTAATGCGCGAATTCCAAGCAGGATGTTTGGAGTTAAGATCTCCGGCCAGCAGGGTCGGGACCGGGTCGGCAAAGAGCAGATCCAAATCACCTGTTTCCAGCGAGGTCGTTGGGCTTTTGTACGTTGAGATTATTCTCAGAGGACCTGACTCGGTTTGCACAATGACGGCTATTGCCTCCAGAGATGTTAGTGGTGGAAGGACAACCTCATGGTGTGTGACTCCACGACGCACAAGGATTGCCACGCCCCCACCATGGGTATCTCTGTCCATCCTGTAGGTGGTCATGTTGGGAAGCTTGAAGCTAAGGTGTGGCTTGAGGAATGTCTCCGAGAGAAGACAGATATCACACTTGTGCTCACTTATAAATTGTGAAAGTTCGCCCTTTTTGCCCCGAACGCTGTTCGCATTCCAGGTCATGACTCTCAGCGTATTGTTCACTCTAGGGTGCGCAGCCATTTTGGTTGTTAGGCATGGCTGCTACTTGGGGTATCAGTGTTAGGGGCAAAACCCTTGACAGAATTACCTGAATGCGTTGCTCAGAGGGAGCTGACAGGATGTCGTTTAGAAATAGATTAGCCCAATTGTGCCAAGCTTGCCAGTTGGTCGGTTCCGCCTGATGGGTTATCCTTGGCGTAGCACTTTGGTGAAGCCATGGTTGATTTTGTTGGGCTGGTTGCTGCCTGTCAGCTGCCAGGTGCCTTGAAGCCAGCCTAGGGTCCGCTAAAGCCGGCTGATCAGTCCGAGCAGACTGGACTGTTGGGTCTTGGCGAGATCGGGCACGCTCAAGACGGCTTGTTTGCTCCCTCACAGAGGTGGGGGCAACAACATCGGCAACTGGTCCAAGGGGTTTGTTAGCCACAGCTCGCTGCGCCCAAACGTTGGTGTTAGGTTGGGGAGCATCAACAAAGTGAGGACGTACTGGCTTTGAGTACTTGGACTGCCCCGCATTGTTGATTTTGCTCAAGGCGTCTTGGTATACCTGGCAACCACGGTAGCTTGCAGTATGGTCAAGCTTGCAGTTTGCGCATTGCGCTGGGAGACTGCGTGGCTTTTCGCAATTGTGAGTGGAGTGGTTGCCAGCGCATTTCATACAACGCGGAGCATTTGAGCAGAAGCTCGATGTATGGCCGTACTTTTGGCATCTAAAGCACTGAATAGGGCCTTTGACACTACGAAAGTTTTCAACGCCGCTTATACGACAGAAACAAAGTCGAGTGATCTGCCTTACTTTGTTGGCAATTAGCCTGTCCTTGATATATATGACATAGAGAGGCAACTTTGGTTTGAGGTCCGGTGAGTTTGTGGTGTCGCCCCGGTGAGATGTTAGCTGGGCGACTTCATGCACCTCGATACCATGCTCTTCGTGAAGAGCGTCTTTGACATTGCTTGGCCCCACCGAGGCGTCAATGCCTCTGACAACTAACTTAATCAAGCGTTCCTCGGCCAACTTGAACGTGTGAAATTCAACACCTTTGTTGGTAAGAAAGGTAGTAGCTGACCTGAAGTCGTCTGCATTTGCAACCTGGAGCTTTTTAGTTTGCTTTGTGTTTGTAAACGTAATATTTTGTCTACATGCATCCTGGAGACCTTTTGCCAATGAGAAGAAGTCGGCTGGGTTTGAGATGATAATTGGGGGTGGAAGTTGGATTTTGGCCGGTTTGGGTTTTGAAATCGCTGACGCAATTTCGCTATTGGTGTCCATTGGAACTTGTGGATCGTCATTAAGCGTGCTAAGCACTTGGAATTGATTAGCCGTGGGCACATTAGCTACTAGAGTCACTTGATGCTCTGAAAGCATTCCAACTGTTGGGAGAGGAGGAAAGTCCTCTCGAGAAGTATTGGAGGATAGCTTTCTTTTTTTAGTACCATTTCGCTGAGAAGCGCAAATTTTTGGTGCCTTGGCTTTGTCTTTGTTGGATGGATTGGGTTTAGGACTTGGTTTAGGTTTTGGTTGGTCGTTTTTTTTGTGGAAGTCTTTTGCAACATACTTCGGTCTTGAGTTCTTCTTTCTGTTTGTCATTTCTTCTTGTTCTTCAATGATTTCGCTGTCTCCAATTGGGCGAGTGAACAATGGAGGCATGTCAGGAAGTTTGGTTGGTGTAGGTGCGGAAGATAAATTGGCTACCTTTGTAATTGAGTAAGCAACAGGCAATAGAGAAGGAGGCTGAGCCGTCGTTAGCATCACCGGTGAACGGAATGTGCTGGTGGACGGTATGCTGCTTGCATCATGCACCTGTGTTGACCGTATTGGTTCAAGTGCGCGAGCAATTTCTTGGACTTGTTTGCGTATTGATCGAGGGGACTGTGCCATATCTATGGATAATGCCGGAGTTGGCATTGTTTTTGGCGGAGTTCTTGGAAGCGCCCCCCCTTGATGGCGGTTGCTGCTTATGAAAGTACGTGACTGAACTGGATTAGTCATGCACTTCAGCTCCGCGGCTTGTTGTCTAAGACTATTTATAGCATCCTCCCGTGAGATGTTGTCATCAATGTTGATATGTTTTGGAGCTACTGGAGATACAAGAGCTCGACTCTTGTCATTACTCGAAGCATGATTTTGTGGCTTAGAGAAGCCCAAGTCTTTCCTAAGAAATTCCCTGGGTACCCCATCGGACAACCGATTTTTAGTTGGGGTTCGTTGCATAGTAAGGATGTGAGATTTTTTTTTTTTTTTAAAACAAAACAAAACAAATTCCCGGAAAGAATGGGAATCGAACCTGGGACTCACTGGTCAAGAGGCAGAACTCTTAGCAGTTAGACCACAGGTAGGTTTAGAATGACGGATTGACTGGAGTAGCCGTGAGGCGACAAGAGCTCGGGCGAACCGGCTAACAGAGGACCGTGAGGCGGTGGAAAGGAGCCTGATGGGCTTAGCCTAAAAGCACGACAGAACGGCTTTAGGCGGCCAGAAGGGCGATCAACCCTGCCCGATCGGTGGACGCGGATGTCCGGGACCTCTCCCCGCCTCCGAACGGCGCAGATGCCGAAAGGTTTAGGCGGGTCGAGTCGGCTGGCAAAGTGCACAGCCGCTGCCTCTTGCTATCAAGGTTGATTAAACCAAGGGCAGCGGGGGGGGGGACGCGGAACTAACACGGGCCGTGCAATGCCTTCCCCTCCGGTTTGACCTAGGCGGGGTTGAGCTCAGTACCCAGTACTGGCCACCTAGGGCTCCGGGCACGGTATATCGGCAAAGGGGTTGGCTGACCTTATCGTGTAGTTTGTACGGGCGGCGATGCTAACGGTACCCTCCGGCCAACTGCTAAAGGCAGAGGACCGGGCACAGGCAAAGGGTCCGCGCTGTTGATGGTCTTGGTAGTCCTTTCCTCGATAAAAATCGGGTTGGACTTGGCCGGGATTGAACGCAAGTCGTCCGCGTGGGTGGCAGGCACGCTACTCCCTGGCAAACCAACGGTCCAGCGTTTCCGCGTCACTCACGTGACGGGTACTTTGCCGAGGGCCGACAACGATACGAGAACACCGTCGGGTCTGCAAACGAGCAGCCTTCCGGCGTCACGCACGTGACGGGTACCTGGCCGAGGGCCGACAACGAAACGAGAACACCGTTAGGTCTGCAAACGAGCAGCCTTCCGGCGTCACGTACGTGACGGGCACACCTCTTAGAGTACCGGGACGCGTTGGGCCAGAGAGTAATCTTGCGTTATGCCTACTCCTGAAGGGAGCGGAACCCACTCTGCCTTGTAGACTCGTCGACCTTGCCGATGGAAACAAAATTCCTAGGCGCGCTGTCGCAAATCTAATCGTTGTGCTCTTTTGTGAACGTGCTCTCTCCGTCTCCGTGAATTGACTCGAAATTTCCACGCGAACGAATTTATAGCGGACGGCGTGCGACAAACGATCCAGCACAGAGGCGCCGCCGCGACGCGTAGCGGACACCGCGCCAATTGATTGCCCAAATTCACGGAAAAAGCACGTCAATTGGTGGCTTCTGCCCTCCGCGACGACGCTGTCAGCGTCGATTCAGTAGTGCCGTGCATCTTTTGCCACTTATAAGAGCGACCAACTAAAATTACACTCCGATCATCAACCATCATCAGTCGAGTCCCAGCAGCGGTCGAGTGAACATCGCGTACCTGAGCTCTACTACCTGTACCACGTAAATCGCTTCTGCTATCACGCTATACTTGTTTTCATTAATTCTTTCGAATTACTTTTCATATTACTATTATTTTTTGAGCACTCGCTCATACATTGTACTTGTGTACTTTTGTGCGTAATTGCCGAGGTATTATTTCATCTTTTGCGTAAAAAATCTCGTATTATTTTTCGTATTATTTTTTGTTTTTCATCACAACTTCTGATTTCACGCGAATTTGGTGATTTCAATTGTTGTGCACGAACTAGTTATTCATTCTGTCACTCTTTATTTCATTTTCGTTAAACAAAAAATCTTTACTTTTGTGTGTTTCGATCGCTGGACCATCTGACTACGTCACTCGGCTAGTGGACGAGACCATTAAAAAACCTGTCCCGGTCGGAGGACGACCACTTTATTGACATCAATTAAATCGAGATACCGTCATTAGTGCGACTTCCATCTCTCTCGCACTCGTAGACAACGACGCACCAACATCGTAAGCGAACACGATAAGGCCAGTCTTTCCCTTCGCCGATATACCGTGCCCGGAGCCCTAGGCGGCCAGTACTGGGTACTGTGCTCAACCTCGCCTAGGTTAAACCGGGGGGAAAGACATTGCACGGCCCGTGCTAGCTCCGCGTCCTCGGGTACTTGGTTTCATCAACCCTGACAACGAGTACCTGTCAGGCACTTTGTCTGAGACTTGCCCCATCCAAACCTTTCGACATCGGCGTCGATAGTGGATGGAGTGAGGTCCCGGCCACCGGGCCAATACGGGTAGGGTTAACACCAGACGTTCTGACGTCACCCTTTCCTACTCTGACGCCCATAAGGCATCTAAAAACCGTTCTGCCGGTAAACTACATTATACTTAAATTTAACATTAGCTGCCGTTCTGTCGGCCCAAACTACTTTGACATCAACCCCTAACCAGACTCTCCTCAATCCTGTAATGACGGACGTAACAACCGGTGACGACATGGATATGTCACCGCCATCCAAGAAACGACAAACACGATCCACTTCCTCGTCTGAGTCAACCACCAGTAGCCATGACTCAGACTACGAATATGACAGTCAGACCAGCCACTCCACCAACGCCTCATGCATAACTGTAGACGAGCAGTCTTTTAAAACTGTACAGTCTAGACGCAAGTCAAGTGGCAAGCGTCAGAAAGCAAGCTCTCCACTTCCAGGCACTAGCCTTCTTGCTACGCAAAATCAATTTCAGGCACTTGCCGACAAACCCACGAACACCACCACAACAAATGCACCCTATAAACAGGCTCCTAATCCGATTAAAAACCAGATCCCACCACTCATCATTAAGTACCTCACCACGCATGGACAACTAATTGGAATCCTAAAAGACATCTGCCAGCATGAATTTCATGCCCAACCTAGGCACGACTACCTAAAAGTCACCTTTAAGGACAAGCAAGACTATGACAACAGCCGTAAAGTTCTAGCTGAACAAAGTTTAGAACATTATACTTTCCCCGAATTTGACCGGAAACCACAAAGGTTCGTCATCCGTGGCCTCCCATTAAACACCAGTGCAGTTGAGGTGACCAATGACCTGATTGCCCAAGGCTTCCAGGTCAAAAACGTCACCCAACTGGGGAGAACCAACCATGATGAACAAGATGGGCAAACCGTCAAAACAGTCACTCCTTGGCCACTCTTTGTTGCAACAACCACCACCATTCCCGGCCAGCCACTCAAAGATCTGGAAACAGTAAAGTACATTCTTCACTGTGCTGTTTCCATCGAAGCCCCCCGGGCTACTAAAATCATACCTATGTGCTTCAACTGCCAGCTGGTAGGGCATACCTCGGCCTTCTGCCATCAGCGCACCAAGTGCGTCAGGTGCAGCCAAAACCACGATGCCAAGGTTTGCCCTAATAGGGAAAAGCCCCCAGTTTGTGCGAACTGTTCAGGTTCGCACCCTGCCAGCTACAGGGGTTGCCCCTATCATGTGCGCATTGCCGAAAGGTATGCAAAACAAACTCTGACAACCTCCAACCAGCCAGACGAGACTCTTTCTACTCAGGCCAGAACCACAGACCACTCTCCGCCACCATGTCCTACTCTTGTTGAATCACAAGATTCTGTTCCATCAACACCACTCGTACCACCACAACCACCCCAAACTGTTGCTGCAAGCACAACCACTCTCAACACTCTCACCGCGAAACCTCTTCCTGTACCTAAATCCTATGCTCAGTGTTTGACTCCAAAGAAGAACTTCAGAAGCAAGAAGACCACGGAAATGAACCACACTACTACTGTAAGAAGCAAGAATCCAACACCACGAGCAATCCAACCCCAATCCAACCAATCCATCCCCATCATCGCCCCATCAACCACTCCGGTCACAATGACCAAAACCACTACTAATCCACCACCAAACTCCCAGAGTAGTCCGAATAGTAAAGAGCAGGGCTCAGGTCCCTCAGACCACAGCTCCAACTCTTTCACCTTCTGGGCCAAGCTGGCCAAGCAAGCAGCTGGCTACATCATTTCTTTAAATCTTCATCCACTTCTTAATCTTGTCATTTCCACTATTATTGAACTCATTAACACCTTCACCTCTAACCACAATGAGTAAAAAATCTACACAATTTGTCTCATGGAACGCCAACAGCCTGTCAAACAAATTATTAGAGTTATCTCACCTCCTGGAGGAAACTTCTGCCGCTGTGTGTCTCATCCAAGAGACACACCTAACCCCGGCGCGCACTCCAAGAATTCCTAACTTTAGTATTTATAGAGCTGACAGGACCAACTGTCAGGTGCCTTCAGGCGGAGTGGCTCTGGCCGTCCGATCCACTATTTCTCACCAACCTATACTCCTTCCACCTCTGCAGAATATTGAAGCAGTTGGTGCTGAAATAACAACTGGGACAGGACCTTTAAGGCTCATCTCAGTGTATCTATCGCCAACCAAAAAATTGCTCCCCTCAGACCTTGAAGCCCTTATTCTTCTCTCCAACATCCCCACTATAATCGCTGGTGACCTAAATTCCAAGCACCCTAGCTGGAATTCCAAAGTCGCCAATACTAAGGGCAGAATTCTACTGGCCCATTCTCGTTCCAACAGCTACTCAGTTGCTGGACCAGTAGAACCAACGCATTACTCTCGCCGTTCCAAAGGACTTCGAGGCGATGTCCTGGACATTGTCTTATTGGTTAACATGCGACATTCTGTCCAACTAGAAACCTTGTACGCCCTCTCTTCGGACCATAATCCAGTGCTTATTGATTATGGGGATGAAATGGTCGCAGCCCCACCACAGGAGAGGTTTAACCTCAAAAGGGCCGACTGGGAGAAATTCCGCTGCCACCTGGACGCGAATCCTGACAACACAGAGTTATCAACAAAAATTGATATCGATCAAGCTGTGTTGGCGCTTACCACCAACATCCAGGCGGCAGCAGCCGCTGCAATTCCTCTCTCCAAAACCCGGCGATCTGATCTCTATGATCTATCCCCGGGTCTAAAATATGCCGTTAAAATTAAAAACAGGGCGAGAAGAGACTGGCAGAGGCACAGGACCCCGGACCTAAAAACGAGGTACAATTATCTTAGCACTAAACTCAGGGAAGAGTTAAGAATTGCCCAAGCAGCCAAATGGGATGAAGCTATTAGCAACCTGAAAACTCAGGACCTCTCTATCTGGAGAATGTCGAGAGCACTCCAGCGGAAAAAACAACCGAATCCACCGCTTCAAGGCAAGCATTTCCTCGCTTGCAGCAACATAGACAAGGCACATGTTTTCGCAGACTCCTTGGAGGTGCAATTCACCAACAAAGATGACTCTCCTCTCAACCAAGTAGTCAACCTCCAAGTTGACCAGATAAGAATGGATTATGAAAACCCAGACCAGCCTCCCAACTGCACCATAGAAGAGATAGGAGCTCTAGTTGAGAAACTAAAGGATAAGAAAGCCCCCGGCCCAGACGGTATCCTTAATAAGATGATCAAGATGCTTCCTTCTCAGGCGGCGAACAGAGTAGTTACGATTTTCAATGCCTGTTTTAAACTTAGATACTTTCCAGTCGCCTGGAAGGAGGCAAAAATCATACTTATCCCCAAGGCTGGGAAAAATCTCAGGCTTCCTGAAAATCACCGTCCTATCAGCCTTCTCAACACTCTTGCTAAACTATTGGAAAGGCTTATCCTTCAGGGTCTCTTAAGTCACATCAAGGAGAACAATGTCTACCTTCCTGAGCAGTTCGGTTTCCGTGCCGAGCATGCCACTACTCATCAGCTGCTCAGAGTGGCAAATAAAATCAATCACGGCTTCAACACCAACAATGCCACTGGTATTGTCTTCCTTGATGTGGCGAAAGCATTTGATAAGGTCTGGCATGATGGTATTGTCTACAAGCTGAATGCCCTTAAATTCCCAAAACCTCAAGTAGAAATGATAGATTCCTACCTAAGGGATAGAGAATTTAGGGTAAATGTCAACGGTACTCTGTCTTCAAAACGGTCTATCAAGTCAGGAGTCCCCCAAGGTTCTGTCCTTGGCCCTGTGCTCTTTAACCTGTATACAAATGACATCCCAGCTGACAGCCATAAGACAAGCATAGCGCTATATGCCGATGATGCCGCTGTCATTAGCTCCTCCTGGTCAAGCGAGGAGATCGGAAAAAATCTCCAAAATGCACTTGACACTCTCCACGTGTGGTACACTAACTGGAAGTTCACCATTAATTCAAGCAAAACAACTGCCACCCTGTTTACCAGGAAACCAAAGAAACACCCGGAACCTCTGATTGCCTTAAACAACACCCCTATCCAGTTTACCAAATCCAGCAAATATCTCGGTGTCATTCTTGACAGAAAACTGAGTTGGATTGAACAAGCCAAGGCTGTAAAATCCAAAGCAAACCAAAAATTCTCTTCCCTTTTTCCTCTTTTTCATTCCAAATCTATGAACGTTGACACAAAACTCTTACTTTTCAAAACAATAATCAGACCAGTTATTACATACGCATCGCCCATTTGGGCAAACTCCCTTCACAAAAAACACATTCACAATCTACAAATATTTCAGAACCGGGTTCTTAGGAAAATCTTCAATGCTCCAATGAACACACGAATAACCACGCTCCATAACCAATCACAGCTACCATACCTGAGTGAGGTATTCACCGACCTCACAATCAGCTTACTAGACTCCGTTGAAGCTTCCAACAACCATCTAATATCAGAACAACTTACCTTCCTTCCAAACCCATTCGACAAGCATGACAGGATAATTCACATCGATACATAGTTAAGTAACAAAACCAAATATTTCCATAACAACAGAATCTATCACTTTTAATACATGGCTGAAAAGCCGGCTATTACAAACATCTTAATCTGTAACATGCCAACAGATTAAAACAAAGAAAGGTCAGGATTACACTCCATACTTTGACCGGACACCGACCATAATGCCGCCAAAGACCAGTGGAAAAGCCGCCAAGAAGGCCGGCAAGGCCCAGAAGAACATCAGCAAGGGCGACAAGAAAAAGAAGCGCAAGAGGAAAGAGAGCTACGCTATCTACATCTACAAGGTACTGAAGCAGGTCCACCCCGACACCGGCATCTCGTCGAAGGCGATGAGCATCATGAACAGCTTCGTCAACGACATCTTCGAGCGCATCGCCGCCGAGGCCAGCCGCCTGGCGCACTACAACAAGCGATCGACGATCACGAGTCGCGAGATCCAGACCGCGGTGCGTCTGCTGCTGCCCGGCGAGCTCGCCAAGCACGCCGTCAGCGAGGGGACCAAGGCGGTCACCAAGTACACCAGCTCCAAGTAGATCGGCATCCTCCTTGTCCTCGTGGCTTGGACCGTTCGCACACCAACCGGCCTTTTTAAAGGCCACCCAAAATGTTCAAAACAGAGCCTTCGGTAGCACGCGCAAACCTTCGGCACCCTTTAGCCGGCACGTTGGGGAGAGCAGCAGCAGAGGGCCGTTCGGCCGCATTGAAGGGCACGCAATTGGCGCGATGATACCCGCTATCATCACGTGTTGCCGTTTGATAACGAATGCGAAATTGTGATCAAGAGGCTCTGAGACACCCTCCGTTCTCGTCAACGGCCATACCATGTTGAAAACACCGGTTCTCGTCCGATCACCGAAGTTAAGCAACATCGGGCGTGGTCAGTACTTGGATGGGTGACCGCTTGGGAACACCACGTGCCGTTGGCAACCAATTCTTTTTTTTTCTCACTTCTCTTATTTGTTCTTCAAAACATGACCCATGACTGAGAGTGCGTGCCATGGCACGGCACCGTCGCGTGCTTTACGTGAACGCGGCCTTTACGTGGCTTGCCGGTAGAGCTCGAGAATGTCACCATTGCAGTCAAAACACTCGAGATCCAAGAGGATCTACCTGCCCCGGGGGTGGCGAGTAAAATCGCGTCGAAAACGGTGCGAGTGGCGACTAATATGGCAATCCATCTCTCCCTCTCTATCTGGACGGTTCACCGAGGGTGGCACCAGCAACAGGAGCGCAAAGGTGTCACTCGGCCTCGCGACTGAAACACCTCTGCACCTCACTAGCCACACTCTAGCCACAGCTCAGTCAGCTGCCAACGATCGTAGAGGACCTCGCGACTGAAACACACTGACACCGATGCCAGCCGAATCACGGGCTGAGCCGACACTGGCAACCTAGGCCCAGAGTCCCAGCCCGTGAAAAGTAGCGGAGCCCTGGACTCTTTTTTTTTTTTTTTTTTTTTTTTTTTTTTTTTTTACCCCCCCGTAAACTAGTAAAATCCTAGGGGGGGCGTTGTTTTTTGACCCCCTGCAGAGAGTTTTTTTTTCCCCTCCTCCCCCTTAAACTAGTAAAAATCCTAGGGGGGGGCATTGTTTTTTGACCGCCTGCAGAGAGTTTTTTTTTTACCCCCTCCCCCGTAAACTAGTAAAAATCCTAGGGGGGCGTTGTTTTTTTACCCCCTGCAGAGAGTTTTTTTTTCCCCTCCTCCCCCTTGTAAACTAGTAAAATCCTAGGGGGGGGCATTGTTTTTTGACCGCCTGCAGAGAGTTTTTTTTTTACCCCCTCCCCCGTAAACTAGTAAAAATCCTAGGGGGGCGTTGTTTTTTTACCCCCCGCAGAGAGTTTTTTTTACCCCCTCCCCCGCCCGCAAAGGCCGGAAAATATGGTGCGGTGACTGAAAGCTATGCGGGAACTCGATAGTCGAGTCGACGGAAGGTTGGGAAAATATGCTAGTTTTTACCGAGATCTGTGTGGAATACAATTTTGTATTCACCAAACACCAAAGTTATTAGCGTTTAAACTAGTAAAAATCCTAGGAGGGCGTTGTTTTTTGACCCTCCCCCGCCCGCAAAGGCCGGAAAATAGGGTACGGTGACTGAAAGCTATGCGGGAACTCGATAGTCGAGTCGACGGTAGGTTGGCAAAATATGCTAGTTTTTACCGAGATCTGTGTGGAATACAATTTCGGTTCGATTACTTTGCTAAACACCAAAGTTATTAGCGTTTTTTTTTTTTTTTTTATTTCACCGCAGTCTGTCCAGAGCATTGTGCAGTTGGCTAAATGCGAAACAGCTCGACTTTTTGGCCGACCGAGTTTTCGAAAACGAACGTGTCTTTTGATATTCAAAGCATACACACTGTTTAACGACTTTTTCAGATCCAGCCTCGTAGGAGTTAGATTTAGGCTCTTTTACATACAGTTTTAGCACTGAAAAAAGAAAAAATTAAACAAGGTGCAATTATTGAGGGAACGTTACGAAATTGCAAAAAGTGGTAGTTCGTACCGAGATCTATGTGGGATAAAATTTTCGTTTGATTATTTTGATAAACACCAAAGTTATTAGAATTTTCTTTTTTTTTAATTCACCGCAGTCGGTCTAGAGCATTGTGCAGTTAGCCAAATGCAACACAGCTCGACTTTTTGACCCAACGAGTGTTCAAAAACGAAATCTTTCGATATTCGCACGCGATTGCACCAGTATACACACTGTTTAACGACATTTTCGATCCAGCCTGCCAGGACTTCGATTTACGCCCTTTTACATACGATTCTTGGCATACAAGCGCATCGACATTTGAATCTCCCTGGCTCACTCACTAGTTCCGCGCTTTGTCGCAGGATAACGCCTAGTGCTGAATGTTAAGCCTGAATGTTAAGCGTAACCTTTTTTCATATAACGGCGTAGAAGTGCTTAAAAGAATCGTAGCGCGATAATATCACTTTCCGACTCGCACGAAGCTCAAAGGACAAAGTTTGGTGAAATTCATGAGATACTAGGCCTAACCTAACGTCACCCAAGTACCCAAGTAGATAGATAGATTGGCTAGCATTTGAAGTTTGGTTGCAGAACGTTACAAAAATGAAATAAAAATACAAGTTGCCAACGGCACGTGGTGTTCCCAAGCGGTCACCCATCCAAGTACTGACCACGCCCGATGTTGCTTAACTTCGGTGATCGGACGAGAACCGGTGTTTTCAACATGGTATGGCCGTTGACAACGTTTTCAGCGGTCCCTGTGTAACTCGTGGTGCTAACCTAACCAAATCTAACCTAACCTAACCTAACCTAACCAAACCTAACCTGACCTAACCTAACCTAACCTAACCTAACCTAACCTAACCTAACCTAACCTAACCTAACCTAACCTAACCTAACCTAACCTAACCTAACCTAACCTAACCTAACGTAACCTAACCTAACCAAACCTAACCTGACCTAACCTAACCTAACCTAACCTAACCTAACCTAACCTAACCTAACCTAACCTAACCTAACCTAACCTAACCTAACCTAACCTAACCTAACCTAACGTAACCAAACCTAACCTAACCAAACCTAACCTAACCTAACCTAACCTAACCTAACCTAACGTAACCAAACCTAACCTAACCAAACCTAACCTAACCTAACCTAACCTAACCTAACCTAACCTAACCTAACCTAACATAACCTAACCTAACCTAACCTAACCTAGCCTAACCTAACCTAACCTAACCTAACCCAACCTAACCTAACCTAACCTAACGGAACCAAATCTAATCTAATCAAACCCAACGGAACCTAACCTAACCTACAGTTTGATTTTTATTTTATTTAAAACTTACCTTGAAATGACATGCAACATCGCGGAAATACTGTTCATGCATGTTTAGACAGTTCTCGAACAATGTCAAACAACTTAATTGCCGAATAAAGTTACATTTCACTTGCACTCGATCTGGTGGAGATGTAAAAGGTATTTCACAAGTGTTACTCTCTAAGAAATCATGCACGGAAATCTTTTGACAGCCAACGTCGTATGTTTTTGAAATCTTCATCATGGTCACCTTGGAATTCACAGAGTTTCCACAATGCAGAGACCCCGAGTGACATAAGCGGCAAATTTCAAATACAAAAAAATAGGTTTCAACGAATGAAATGGTCAATACTATTTTGACTCTCAAAATCTAAAGCGGCCGACCGTCGGGCAGCGGGTACTGCTGGTTAAAAATATAGGTTGCCAACGGCACGTGGTGTTCCCAAGCGGTCACCCATCCAAGTACTGACCACGCCCGATGTTGCTTAACTTCGGTGATCGGACGAGAACCGGTGTTTTCAACATGGTATGGCCGTTGACGAGTTTGGGGCTGTAACTCGTGGTGCCTAATCGCCCTCACTTTGTACGTCGAACGTGAATAACAAGTAAAACGTGAACAAGAAGTGTCTAGGGAAGGGCCAGGAAGCGAAATAAAAGCATAGATCTCAGTGAAAATAGACCAGAACAAACCCAACTTTGACTTTGGAAAGGCACACATTTGAATAAATGAAACTGAAACTTAACCAACGCATAACGTCACCTAACCCGGCCTAACCTGCAGGTTGGCCAAAATGTTGTCACCAGAGTCGCGATCTGCACCTTGCGCAGGTAGGTAGGTAGGTAGGTAGGTAGGTAGGTAGGTAGGTAGGTAGGTAGGTAGGTAGGTAGGTAGGTAGGTAGGTAGGTAGGCGCTACTCGAACCGTTCGGGTAACGGGGTGGATGTTGATTCTAGTTGACAATTACTAGGTGCAGCAGCACTCTGAATGCAGGCACTCTGCTCGATGGACGCACCGCAGGAGACATATTCAAGTTCACGTTGCCACGATACGGCCAGTGGTGTGTAAGAAAATCGACGAAAATGCACGACATTGTCGCGCGATTGCAGTCGTCTGTTACCGCGGAGACGAGTGCAATATTAATGCACGAAATGTAAGAAATGCAACTACTGTGGCATACGCGCGAGGCAAATGAGACGTGACAAGACCGATCATTCGAATCATTGAAATGTTGTGAGACGCTTTTCCGACCGGTCGAGGGCGGGGATAGTACACTGGCCGGAGAACACGACCTATGCGAGCGCAATTTTGTCGACCGTTTAACTCATGCCCGACAATCTCGCCGGAGAGCAAGGACCCGGCAGAGTCTGCGGATGGAATCCTCGACGAGCGTGGGGAATATTTTGGCACGAACAATTGCGAAATTCGCTGCATTTCTTTGGGGTGACCGACGGCCCGACGTCCATAAGCGACGCCGAATCGACGTCGCGGATTGGTCGCTCACTTCGAGACGCGTCGCTCCGCAGTGGAAAACCGGCCGGTGACCGGTGACACGTGTAGATGGCGTCGATCATAGTTCGGGCGCCACCGGTGCCAGCGGGTCGGCAAAGGTGGCGTTGGAAAGCCCAAATTGTGACGAAATCGGCTGTTTTCACCCGAATTCGATGCGATCTTCGGCGATTTTCCGACGACTCTTTCAATTCGGACTACCCAACGTGCGGGGCACGTTCGGCGCAATGGTTTGCACGAAAGCGTGCCGTTCCGTTCCTATCGATGCGATCGTGGTGAAACTTGGTGAGTGTCGAGCCAAAAGATGGGGCTAGACGCGTGCCAAAATTGGTGGCATTTCGTTGAGCCAAACGTCCAAAATCCGTCATTCTTTCGGCGCGCAGGGTCATTCTGGAAAAATACACTTCCAACTTGGCGAGGCCGGCTAAAATAGTCGCCGGAGGGCTAGCGGCTTCCGGTTTTCACCAAAAGTTGGCCGGATCCTTTGACTTTCGACGAGTGCACGTTTCAAGTGTTTGCGGTGGCTCGAAGTTGGAGATATTTTCACTTTTTCAGGACAACTGATATTTCCTTGTTAAAATGCACCCTGGCTATTTCCCACCCGGTGCTGCGGTCAGATACCAACGTTTCCGATTGACCCTCGTCGGGAAAAAGCTACCTTTCCCGGCAAGTCTAAGCACCTAGCGTCGAATCTTGTGAAATGGCAGACACAGCAGCAGTTGCAGCGCCCGCGCCGGCTCCGGCCGCGGCGGCATCGCCCGCGAAGAAGACCGCCAAGTCGGCGGCGGCGGCAGCGTCGAAGAAGCCACGAGGCAAGCCAGCGCATCCCCGCACCTCGGAGATGGTCAACGGCGCGATCAAGGCGCTGAAGGAGCGCGGCGGCTCGTCCCTGCAGGCGATCAAGAAGTACATCTCGGCCAACTACAAGGTCGACGCCGAGAAGTTGTCGCCGTTCATCAAGAAGTACCTGAAGTCGGCCGTAACCAGCGGCGAGCTGGTGCAGACGAAGGGCAAGGGCGCGTCCGGCTCGTTCAAACTGTCGAGCGCCAAACCCGCCGGCGCGGCCGGTGCTCACCACCCTGCCAGCGGAGGTGGCGGCGTCGCCAAGGCCCGGAAGTCGACCGTCGGCAAGGTGGCCGCGGCGAAGAAAAAGTCTGTCAAGGCCGTGACCAAGCGCGCCTCTTCGGCTGGCTCGCCTGCCAAAAAGAAGACCGCGATCAAGAAGACCAAGTCCGCCGCTCCTGTCGCCAAGAAAGCGCCGGCCGCGAAGGCAGCCAAGGCGTCGGTCGCCGCTAAGCCGAAGAAGGCAGCCGCCCCGGCCGCAGTCTCGAAGGTGCAGAAGAAGGTGACCAAGGTGCCGACCAAGAAGCCGAAGGCACCCAAGCCGAAGAAGGCCGTGGCTGTGAAGGCCAAGCCGTCGCCGGCGAAGAAGGCGACGTCGACGAGCCGCAGTCGCAAGTGAGCTCCGCCGAGCTTCGGAGACGACTGCGACCGCGGCGACCACGGAGTCGTCAACGGCGCACTGTCCCCTGTGCACACAGGGCCGTGAACCCAAACGGCCTTTTTCAAGGCCTCCAAATCTGATCGAAAAAGAGCTTTTCGTGCACCCCGGTGTGACATGTCACGTGTCTCCATCGTATTGCAACGTTCTAGAACGCGGCCGGTGCCGGTTATGCCGTGGGGTAGATTTTAGATTCTGCCTCGGTCTACGTTTTTATTAACTTCTTCCTTTTTAGAAACCAGGTAGGCAAGTAACGAGGCGACGGCAAAAAAAAAAAAAAAATCTTATGTACCACAAATCACTTGGCATGCACGAAGATCTGAGCAGACTTGACCGCGAGATTCAGTACGGCCAGAACGCATCGCCCGTGCCGGGCTGCCGTAGCGTGGAAACAAAATGTTCGCCGTGCATTGGAAACTCTCTCATGTGATAAGTTTGGTTTTGGCCTTGAAAAAGGCCTTTTGTTGACATTGCCGCACGAGGGACGTGTTCGTACGTGACTTAGGCACGCTCCCCTCGAATACGCCGGGCGAGCTGGATGTCCTTCGGCATGATGGTCACTCGCTTGGCGTGGATCGCGCACAAGTTGGTGTCTTCGAACAGACCGACCAGGTAGGCCTCGCTGGCCTCCTGCAGGGCCATGACGGCCGAGCTCTGGAAACGCAGGTCGGTCTTGAAGTCCTGTGCGATTTCGCGAACAAGTCGCTGGAAGGGCAGCTTCCTGATGAGAAGCTCCGTGCTCTTCTGGTAGCGACGGATCTCTCGCAGGGCGACGGTACCCGGGCGATAACGATGGGGCTTCTTGACACCCCCGGTCGCCGGCGCGCTCTTGCGGGCGGCCTTGGTGGCGAGCTGCTTGCGCGGCGCCTTTCCTCCGGTCGACTTCCTTGCTGTCTGCTTGGTACGTGCCATGGCGAACGATCGGTCAAATCTGATGCGGCTTGGCGGAAAACTTGGTATATATGCTAGTCGCCGGCGTGCCGTGACCCGATTGGCCAGACCAGCCGAAGGCACCGGCGACGGGCACTTGCGGCGACGTTAAAGACACTCGGGCATGTTTGGAGGTGACAAAAATCGTGCCCAACACGTGCCGCGGGCGGCGTCGGAGGCGTCGGTTGTAAAATGCATGGCCCAGGGTGCGATGGGTTTGTGTCAGCGGCGGCAGCCGCGTCTACTGTCGGCCGGCTCGCACCTCGTGATTGGCCGTGAAAAAAGCTTATATACAGGCACCCGAAATCCCGTCTGATCACAAGTCGTCTGCCCAGCAACGAAGCAGCATCAACATGACCGGACGAGGCAAAGGAGGCAAGGGACTCGGCAAGGGAGGCGCCAAGCGTCACAGGAAAGTGTTGCGCGACAACATCCAGGGCATCACCAAGCCGGCGATCCGTCGTCTGGCTCGCCGAGGTGGAGTCAAGCGTATCTCGGGCCTGATCTACGAGGAGACTCGCGGCGTGCTCAAGGTGTTCCTTGAGAACGTGATCCGCGACGCGGTCACCTACACCGAGCACGCCAAGAGGAAGACGGTCACCGCGATGGATGTCGTCTACGCGCTCAAGCGTCAGGGACGTACCCTGTACGGATTCGGAGGCTAAGTTCGCGGCCTGACACTGCTGCACCCTCCAGCTACTGCGGCCTACCAAACGGTCCTTTTAAGGACCACCAAATTGAATTCACATCAGAGCCGATTGCTGCAGCACACTACTGTTAGGGCACAAAGACGACGACATTGCATTGCATTGTACCTTTTTCCGTTGAGTAGCGTTAAGCTAATAGCGTGAGCAACTTGTCGACGAGTTAAGGAAGGGTTTTCTGAAACGTCAACGTGAATCACGTTCACGTCTATGTTCGAAACGAGATTGAAAAGAAGCTAACCCAACTCTAGTTCAGCAACGTCGAGCGCGATCCAGCACTTGGATGGGTGACCACCTCCACCACCACCACGTGTGTCTTTTGATCGTTTTTATTATCAGCCTTCTTGTTCAACGGCGACATACGATGCCATGTAGCAACTCGGCTCTGATGTAAATATTTTGGGTGGCCTTTAAAAAGGCCGGTTGTTAGGTGCCGTAGACGAAAGCGTAGCGACGGACTTATGCCTTCTTCTCGGTCTTCTTGGGCAGAAGAACGGCCTGGATGTTGGGCAGGACACCGCCTTGGGCGATGGTCACTCCGGAGAGCAGCTTGTTGAGCTCCTCGTCGTTGCGGATGGCGAGTTGCAAGTGACGGGGAATGATGCGCGTCTTCTTGTTGTCTCGGGCGGCGTTGCCGGCCAACTCGAGCACCTCAGCGGCCAAGTACTCCATGACGGCGGCCAGGTAGACTGGTGCACCGGCGCCGACGCGCTCAGAGTAGTTGCCCTTGCGGAGCAGACGGTGGATTCGGCCGACGGGGAACTGAAGACCGGCGCGGGACGAGCGCGACTTGGATTTTCCCTTCACCTTGCCTCCTTTACCGCGTCCGGACATGTTGAGTTTCGCGGGGTGTTGACGACTGAAACGCTGCTACGACACGTAGCAGAGGTTTCAGAGACAGTGGTCGCTATCTGTCCGGTTTGCACCGGGGGAATTGAATTTATACTGCCCTGCGGGGGCTTTGAAATAAAATCTTGGATGTGTGAAGCACGGGAAGGATTTGCACGGAAATATCAAATCGCGTGATCTGATTGGTGCGGGGTAGGAGTGGTGGGGATGGGATCTCAACATGCCCGGTCGTTCTGCCTGTGGTGTTTACCGGGGAGAGGATGTCTTCTCGCCGGGGTCCGGCAAGCCGTTAGTGACCCCGACTGGCTGTCTCAAAATCGCGAGACTTAGAGGAAATTTGGGAACATTCTTTTTTTTTTTTTTTGTTGCGAATGCGGGAATTTTTGGCCAAGTGATGAAAAGTCACGTGGCCAGAAGGACGTATGGGTAGGTTCCGTGGGAAAGCGGCGAAGAGTTGATGATGATGATGAGGTGATGTGAATTTGGTGCCTTTTTTGTTTGTTGCGGCGTGGAATGAGGTGAGTACAATTAGCCAGAAAAGATCTGACTAATTGTGTGTTGTTTTGGTGTTTGACAATGAAAGGTTGTCAAACAAAGCGGAGAGATGTGAGTTGTTGTCGTGTTTGACGAAGAAGTGCAGGATGTAGGAGATGAGGTGTGGTGCCTTTTTTTTTTTTGCGGCAGGGAATGAGAGGTGGCCTGACAAAGCTGAAAGCCAGCTAAGTCAGTGATGATGGTCTGGTCGGTCAGTCAGGTAGTCAGTCAGTCAGTCCGAGTCGGCTGATCAGCGGGTTTTCGTGTTCGCCGAGCGCGGCGAAGAACGGCTCGTTCAGTCGGTCGATGAAGTCGTCGAGCATCGGCAAGTCACATTGCCGGTGAATGTCGGCTGTCCTCGCGAACATCGGCAGTCGTAGGGCGGCCCGAAGCGCCCGGTTCTGGATTCTTTGCAGACTCGCTCGGTGTTTTTGAGCGCAGTCTGCCCAGACCGCACAGCCGTACGTTAGTGTCGGTCTGATGATCGCTGTGTAGAGCAAGGTCTTCTGCTCTACCGACATCGTCTTCGAGGTGAGAAGGGGTCTGAGGGCGTTGAGTTTGCCCACGGCCTTGTTTCTTGTCGTGTCCAAGTGTTGTCGGAAAGTCAGTTTTTTGTCGAGAGTCACTCCGAGGTATTTGACGGAGTCTTGCCAGGTAATGTCAACGTCGCCCAGTGCAATCGATGGCACGTAGTCTGGTTTAGTCCGTCGAGAGAACAGCGTCGCAGTTGTCTTGGTCGCGTTCACCTCGATCCGGTGTCGTCGGAAGTAGCGTGAAAGTATGTCGAGTGCGTCTTGCAAGTCGTATTGCAGTGTCCTGGCCAGCTTGGATTGACAGAACACTGCGGCGTCGTCGGCGTAGAGGGCTATCTGCGTCCCCGGCAGCTCGGTCGGCATGTCATTTGTGTACAAGTTGTACAGCAGCGGCGACAGCAGGCTGCCTTGCGGGACCCCGGCAGATATCGGTCGTTCTTCAGAGCGCGCGTCCCCGTGCGTCACGAAGAAACGGCGCCCGTCGAGGTAGCTTGCCAGTAGCGTGACAAGGTCGGCGTCGATGCCAAGCGCTCGAAGCTTGTCGATGAGCCCGGCGTGCCAGACGCGATCGAAGGCCTTGGCGATGTCGAGGCAGACGATGCCGGTCAGATGTTTCCGCGCAAAGCCGTCGCGTATCGCGTCTGTCACGCGCAGGAGTTGGTGGCTCGTCGAATGCTTTGCCCGGAAGCCGAACTGCTGGGGTATCAGCAAGGCCGCGTCGTCGACTTGTCGCTGTAGGCGGCGCAGAATCACCTTCTCGCATACCTTTGAGAGGCATGAGAGTAGGGATATCGGGCGATAGTTCTTGACATCCCTAGGTGACTTGCCTGGCTTTGGGAAGACTATGATTTTAGCAGTCTTCCATTGGCCAGGGAATCTGCGCAATCGCAGCGACGCGTTTGTGATGTCGACCAGCCGTTGGGCCGCTTTTTGGCACAGCTCTGAGATGGCTATGTTCGGAATCTGGTCCGGACCCGGTGCCTTCTGTTTCTTCAGCTTCGCGACGATCGTTGCTACCTCGGCGAAGGTGGCCGGTTCGATGTCGCCAAGGTCTCTCTCGCGTTGTTCGGCGAGGAATGTTTCAACTCGGCGTTCGATGCCTCCCGAGTAGCGATTGGCAGGGTTTGGAGTAAACTGCTCCTGCAGTGACTCGGCAAAAGCAGCGGCTTTGTCGCGCGAGGTCACGGCCAGATGGAGGCGGCCCTGAACCGGCGAACTAGCCGACTGCTTGTTGAGCAGTTTGCGCGTCATGCGCCAAGTGCTGCCGTCAGTCGTGGCGAGCTCGCCCACCAAGGTCGACCATCGTTTCTCGCGAAACTCATCGAGTGCTCGTCGCAGTGCCTTCGTCTTCCTGTTGTAAGTTGATTTCAAGGTTGCAGTGCGAAACTGTTGCCAGGCTCGCTTGCTTCTGTTTTTGTCCTTGATGGCAAGTATCAAGTGCTGCGGCAGATCGAAACGATCGCAGCGCTTGTCGTTGCGGAGAGGCACAGCGTCGGCGATGGCGGCCTGGATTGCCGCGGTGAGGTTGTCGGTCGCGGCGTCAAGTTCGGCCGGGGTCGTTATGTCAGAGTCGTCAGTCAGTTCGTCAGTCTTGATGCGAAATGCATCCCAGTCAGCCCGTCGAAAGTTGCGTGTCGGTGCCGGTGTCACGGTCTCAACCCCTTCCCCGATTCTGATGATGACAGGGTTGTGATCAGAGGAGAGCTCGGGGAGTGTCGCGAGTTCGACAGTGTGTTCGATGTTGTTGAGCAGAGCGATGTCGAGGACGTCTGCACTGTCGGCACGGTTGCCGTGATGGTGCGTCGGGTCCGTGGGTCCGGCGACAATAAAGCCGGCGTCGATGGAGTGTCGGAGAAGCGTCTTGCCCTTCGCGTTTGTCTTGCGCGAGTTCCACGCCGGGTGTTTGGCGTTCAGATCGCCCGCTATTAATGTGGGAAGCGGAGAGTCGATCAGCACGTTGATGTCCTCTTTGTGTAGCCGTGATAGTGGGGGGCAGTACACAGAAAAGACACGTAACGGCCCGTTGTCTGTATGTACCAGTACGCCGACGGCTTCAATAGATCGTAACGTGGGCAGGGCCAGCGGCTCGTGCTTGATGCCGCGTCGAACCAGCACGGCGACGCCGCCACCGATCTGGTTTGGTTGATTGTTGTGAGGTCTGTCTGTCCGGTAAGTCACGTAATTTGCCATGGCAAATTGTCTGTTTGGTGAAAGTCTGGTCTCAGTCAGAAGTCCTACAGCGATGCTGTGTCTGTCTAGAAAGTCGTGTAGTTCGGTCCGTTTCGGAATGACGCTGTTGGCGTTCCAAGTCATAAGATTGGTTTGCCGAGGATGTTCAGGCATTTTGGGGCATCAGGGTCGCAATGAGTGTCGGCGCAAGTTGCGCGAGCATCGTGATGGTCGGATGGATTTTTGCGTCGGCAATTGCTTTGGCCAAAGTCAGAATGATTGAGCGCCAGTCAATCCCCGCCAATGGAACGCCAAAGATGTTGGATTCGGCGTTCGATTGGCTGGTCGAAACTGGTTCCTGGATTTGCTCTGCGATTGGTTCGGGAGCCGGGTCTACGAAAGGGTTTGTTCCGGCCGTTGCCCGGGCAAAGCTCAGTGTCGCGCTCACTGGCTTTGCCGGGGTACGGTCTGGTACCTCCAGTCGCCGGCGTTGCCCATCGCTGTTCCGGGATCCACGGACTGCTTCTCCCAGGGACGGCCGCTGTTGGTGGTGGCGTGCCTGGGCTCTTCGGAGATATTCGCACCCGCGATAGTTGGCCGGGTGTTCTCCGCCACAGTTCGCGCATGTAGCCTTGACGGTCATGGGGACCGTGCAAGTGTTCGACGCGTGGTCCTGGCCGCAGCTCACGCAGCGAGCTTGACGCCGGCAGAATTCCGATACGTGTCCGATGTGTTGGCAGCGGAAACACATCGGGGCTTTTGGCGTCGAGTCACGCGGCGCCTCGACCGACACCACGCAGTTCTGGAGTCGGATGAGCCCGGTCAGATCGACCGGCTTGGTGCCGGGTTGTCGAGCGGCGAGGGAAACTGCGTATAGCGGCAGTTTGTCGCCGAGAGCTTTGCGGCCTTCGATGTTGCCGCTTGCATGGCGATGCAGTTGGGTCACTGAGCGTGTCGGGATACCGAGCCACTCCAACTCTTCTCGGATCTCGGCCGGGTCGGCGTTTGTTGGGAGCCCGCGGATCACGAATCTCTGAGTTTTCGGGCGCGACTCGGAAAAGGTGTAGTGCTCGATTTTGTCTTCCTCCAAGGCCGATGTCAGTGCCCGGTAGTCAGGAATTTTCTCCAGCTGGACGCGGGAGAAGTCACGGCGAGGAGTGACGATGAAAGCTTTTGTCACTTGAGAAATGTATGTGACTAAGGCTTTGTGTGTGGCAAAGTTTTTGACGCACACGGGCGGGATCTTGTAGTTTTTGACTGATGCCTCTGGCTCGGCATCGTTGGTCTGGTCTGGTTCGGCCGAGCTAGCCGGAACGTCGATCGGCGCAATCGGGGAAAAGCGATTAGCCGTCAAGGTTGGGGACACTTGTGCCACTCGCTTCGCGATGCGGCGCTCGTCGTCGGAGCTGCTGGGTGCCGCTCCACGTTTGTTTGATGCGACTTGAAAGTCCATCTCATCCTCGCTGTTATCAGGAGATGAGGCAATTTGAGGGAAACCTTTCAAGGGCGCATTAACTGGTACAAATGCACCTTTACGTTTGGTAAAGCGCCTGACAGACGGCGCGGGGAGTGCCGGAAAAGAATCCGATGATTCCATAATTCAAATCTGTTTTCGTACTGAAGGTACTCGAGTTCAATGTCACTTGTCAAAAACGAGAAAACGAAGTCTATCACCTTTAATCTGTGATCTTTGATCCAACACGGTTTGAAACACGCGTTGTCATTGGTCGTCAGAAGAAAGGGCGTGTGTCATTGGTTGACGGGATATTGGCGAGAACGAAGTCTATCCCCTTTAAGATCAGAGATCAAACTGATGGAATTTTTCTGGCGAACAGATTTTACATAGAAATGGCGTGAAAAACACTCGTGTTCATGCTTTTAAAAACTAACAAGAAAATTTCGTGTAAAAACACTCGTGTTCGTGATTTCTCAGTATGAGAGAAAAAGGGTCGTGTTAAACACTCGTGTTCTGAAACTTACGCTTTTCACACGCAAACATTATCACAACACAATTTCGACACGCGAAAGGCACAAAAATGTAAATAAAGTGCAAGTTGCACTTTAAAAGTAATTCACTTTGAAAATCGACACTGTCACATTTGCTCTTTGAAATCTGTGAAATCTGTCAGAGCAAGAAAAGCACGTCCGCTCTCGACAACGAACTATCTCGAACCAGAGGTTTCAGAGAATTGAGAGGTTTCAGAGAATTCCGAGGTTTCAGAGAATTCGAGGTTTCAGAGAATTCAGAGGTTTCAGAGAATTGACTCAAAATTTCCACGCGAACGAATTTATAGCGGACGGCGTGCGACAAACGATCCAGCACAGAGGCGCCGCCGCGACGCGTAGCGGACACCGCGCCAATTGATTGCCCAAATTCACGGAAAAAGCACGTCAATTGGTGGCTTCTGCCCTCCGCGACGACGCTGTCAGCGTCGATTCAGTAGTGCCGTGCATCTTTTGCCACTTATAAGAGCGACCAACTAAAATTACACTCCATACTTTGACCGGACACCGACCATAATGCCGCCAAAGACCAGTGGAAAAGCCGCCAAGAAGGCCGGCAAGGCCCAGAAGAACATCAGCAAGGGCGACAAGAAAAAGAAGCGCAAGAGGAAAGAGAGCTACGCTATCTACATCTACAAGGTACTGAAGCAGGTCCACCCCGACACCGGCATCTCGTCGAAGGCGATGAGCATCATGAACAGCTTCGTCAACGACATCTTCGAGCGCATCGCCGCCGAGGCCAGCCGCCTGGCGCACTACAACAAGCGATCGACGATCACGAGTCGCGAGATCCAGACCGCGGTGCGTCTGCTGCTGCCCGGCGAGCTCGCCAAGCACGCCGTCAGCGAGGGGACCAAGGCGGTCACCAAGTACACCAGCTCCAAGTAGATCGGCATCCTCCTTGTCCTCGTGGCTTGGACCGTTCGCACACCAACCGGCCTTTTTAAAGGCCACCCAAAATGTTCAAAACAGAGCCTTCGGTAGCACGCGCAAACCTTCGGCACCCTTTAGCCGGCACGTTGGGGAGAGCAGCAGCAGAGGGCCGTTCGGCCGCATTGAAGGGCACGCAATTGGCGCGATGATACCCGCTATCATCACGTGTTGCCGTTTGATAACGAATGCGAAATTGTGATCAAGAGGCTCTGAGACACCCTCCGTTCTCGTCAACGGCCATACCATGTTGAAAACACCGGTTCTCGTCCGATCACCGAAGTTAAGCAACATCGGGCGTGGTCAGTACTTGGATGGGTGACCGCTTGGGAACACCACGTGCCGTTGGCAACCAATTCTTTTTTTTTTTCTCACTTCTCTTATTTGTTCTTCAAAACATGACCCATGACTGAGAGTGCGTGCCATGGCACGGCACCGTCGCGTGCTTTACGTGAACGCGGCCTTTACGTGGCTTGCCGGTAGAGCTCGAGAATGTCACCATTGCAGTCAAAACACTCGAGATCCAAGAGGATCTACCTGCCCCGGGGGTGGCGAGTAAAATCGCGTCGAAAACGGTGCGAGTGGCGACTAATATGGCAATCCATCTCTCCCTCTCTATCTGGACGGTTCACCGAGGGTGGCACCAGCAACAGGAGCGCAAAGGTGTCACTCGGCCTCGCGACTGAAACACCTCTGCACCTCACTAGCCACACTCTAGCCACAGCTCAGTCAGCTGCCAACGATCGTAGAGGACCTCGCGACTGAAACACACTGACACCGATGCCAGCCGAATCACGGGCTGAGCCGACACTGGCAACCTAGGCCCAGAGTCCCAGCCCGTGAAAAGTAGCGGAGCCCTGGACTCTTTTTTTTTTTTTTTTTTTTTTTTTTTTTTTTTTTACCCCCCCGTAAACTAGTAAAATCCTAGGGGGGGCGTTGTTTTTTGACCCCCTGCAGAGAGTTTTTTTTTCCCCTCCTCCCCCTTGTAAACTAGTAAAATCCTAGGGGGGGGCATTGTTTTTTGACCGCCTGCAGAGAGTTTTTTTTTTACCCCCTCCCCCGTAAACTAGTAAAAATCCTAGGGGGGCGTTGTTTTTTTACCCCCCGCAGAGAGTTTTTTTTACCCCCTCCCCCGCCCGCAAAGGCCGGAAAATATGGTGCGGTGACTGAAAGCTATGCGGGAACTCGATAGTCGAGTCGACGGAAGGTTGGGAAAATATGCTAGTTTTTACCGAGATCTGTGTGGAATACAATTTTGTATTCACCAAACACCAAAGTTATTAGCGTTTAAACTAGTAAAAATCCTAGGAGGGCGTTGTTTTTTGACCCTCCCCCGCCCGCAAAGGCCGGAAAATAGGGTACGGTGACTGAAAGCTATGCGGGAACTCGATAGTCGAGTCGACGGTAGGTTGGCAAAATATGCTAGTTTTTACCGAGATCTGTGTGGAATACAATTTCGGTTCGATTACTTTGCTAAACACCAAAGTTATTAGCGTTTTTTTTTTTTTTATTTCACCGCAGTCTGTCCAGAGCATTGTGCAGTTGGCTAAATGCGAAACAGCTCGACTTTTTGGCCGACCGAGTTTTCGAAAACGAACGTGTCTTTTGATATTCAAAGCATACACACTGTTTAACGACTTTTTCAGATCCAGCCTCGTAGGAGTTAGATTTAGGCTCTTTTACATACAGTTTTAGCACTGAAAAAAGAAAAAATTAAACAAGGTGCAATTATTGAGGGAACGTTACGAAATTGCAAAAAGTGGTAGTTCGTACCGAGATCTATGTGGGATAAAATTTTCGTTTGATTATTTTGATAAACACCAAAGTTATTAGAATTTTCTTTTTTTTTAATTCACCGCAGTCGGTCTAGAGCATTGTGCAGTTAGCCAAATGCAACACAGCTCGACTTTTTGACCCAACGAGTGTTCAAAAACGAAATCTTTCGATATTCGCACGCGATTGCACCAGTATACACACTGTTTAACGACATTTTCGATCCAGCCTGCCAGGACTTCGATTTACGCCCTTTTACATACGATTCTTGGCATACAAGCGCATCGACATTTGAATCTCCCTGGCTCACTCACTAGTTCCGCGCTTTGTCGCAGGATAACGCCTAGTGCTGAATGTTAAGCCTGAATGTTAAGCGTAACCTTTTTTCATATAACGGCGTAGAAGTGCTTAAAAGAATCGTAGCGCGATAATATCACTTTCCGACTCGCACGAAGCTCAAAGGACAAAGTTTGGTGAAATTCATGAGATACTAGGCCTAACCTAACGTCACCCAAGTACCCAAGTAGATAGATAGATTGGCTAGCATTTGAAGTTTGGTTGCAGAACGTTACAAAAATGAAATAAAAATACAAGTTGCCAACGGCACGTGGTGTTCCCAAGCGGTCACCCATCCAAGTACTGACCACGCCCGATGTTGCTTAACTTCGGTGATCGGACGAGAACCGGTGTTTTCAACATGGTATGGCCGTTGACAACGTTTTCAGCGGTCCCTGTGTAACTCGTGGTGCTTGGTCAACCTCACGTTGTACGACGAACGGGAATAACGAGTCAAATGTGAACATTTCTGGTAAGTCAGATCTTGCAAAGAAGTGCCTAGAAGTGACCTTCTGAATATCTAATATCTGAATATCACTGAATATAGACCATTTCAAACCTAATCTAACCTAACTTTTGAAATTTGTCAAATACTAGACCTAACCTAACCTAACGGAACCTAATCTAACCTAACCTAACCTAACCTAACCAAATCTAACCTAACCTAACCTAACCTAACCAAACCTAACCTGACCTAACCTAACCTAACCTAACCTAACCTAACCTAACCTAACCTAACCTAACCTAACCTAACCTAACCTAACCTAACCTAACCTAACCTAACCTAACCTAACGTAACCTAACCTAACCAAACCTAACCTGACCTAACCTAACCTAACCTAACCTAACCTAACCTAACCTAACCTAACCTAACCTAACCTAACCTAACCTAACCTAACCTAACCTAACCTAACCTAACGTAACCAAACCTAACCTAACCAAACCTAACCTAACCTAACCTAACCTAACCTAACCTAACGTAACCAAACCTAACCTAACCAAACCTAACCTAACCTAACCTAACCTAACCTAACCTAACCTAACCTAACCTAACATAACCTAACCTAACCTAACCTAACCTAGCCTAACCTAACCTAACCTAACCTAACCCAACCTAACCTAACCTAACCTAACGGAACCAAATCTAATCTAATCAAACCCAACGGAACCTAACCTAACCTACAGTTTGATTTTTATTTTATTTAAAACTTACCTTGAAATGACATGCAACATCGCGGAAATACTGTTCATGCATGTTTAGACAGTTCTCGAACAATGTCAAACAACTTAATTGCCGAATAAAGTTACATTTCACTTGCACTCGATCTGGTGGAGATGTAAAAGGTATTTCACAAGTGTTACTCTCTAAGAAATCATGCACGGAAATCTTTTGACAGCCAACGTCGTATGTTTTTGAAATCTTCATCATGGTCACCTTGGAATTCACAGAGTTTCCACAATGCAGAGACCCCGAGTGACATAAGCGGCAAATTTCAAATACAAAAAAATAGGTTTCAACGAATGAAATGGTCAATACTATTTTGACTCTCAAAATCTAAAGCGGCCGACCGTCGGGCAGCGGGTACTGCTGGTTAAAAATATAGGTTGCCAACGGCACGTGGTGTTCCCAAGCGGTCACCCATCCAAGTACTGACCACGCCCGATGTTGCTTAACTTCGGTGATCGGACGAGAACCGGTGTTTTCAACATGGTATGGCCGTTGACGAGTTTGGGGCTGTAACTCGTGGTGCCTAATCGCCCTCACTTTGTACGTCGAACGTGAATAACAAGTAAAACGTGAACAAGAAGTGTCTAGGGAAGGGCCAGGAAGCGAAATAAAAGCATAGATCTCAGTGAAAATAGACCAGAACAAACCCAACTTTGACTTTGGAAAGGCACACATTTGAATAAATGAAACTGAAACTTAACCAACGCATAACGTCACCTAACCCGGCCTAACCTGCAGGTTGGCCAAAATGTTGTCACCAGAGTCGCGATCTGCACCTTGCGCAGGTAGGTAGGTAGGTAGGTAGGTAGGTAGGTAGGTAGGTAGGTAGGTAGGTAGGTAGGTAGGTAGGTAGGTAGGTAGGTAGGTAGGCGCTACTCGAACCGTTCGGGTAACGGGGTGGATGTTGATTCTAGTTGACAATTACTAGGTGCAGCAGCACTCTGAATGCAGGCACTCTGCTCGATGGACGCACCGCAGGAGACATATTCAAGTTCACGTTGCCACGATACGGCCAGTGGTGTGTAAGAAAATCGACGAAAATGCACGACATTGTCGCGCGATTGCAGTCGTCTGTTACCGCGGAGACGAGTGCAATATTAATGCACGAAATGTAAGAAATGCAACTACTGTGGCATACGCGCGAGGCAAATGAGACGTGACAAGACCGATCATTCGAATCATTGAAATGTTGTGAGACGCTTTTCCGACCGGTCGAGGGCGGGGATAGTACACTGGCCGGAGAACACGACCTATGCGAGCGCAATTTTGTCGACCGTTTAACTCATGCCCGACAATCTCGCCGGAGAGCAAGGACCCGGCAGAGTCTGCGGATGGAATCCTCGACGAGCGTGGGGAATATTTTGGCACGAACAATTGCGAAATTCGCTGCATTTCTTTGGGGTGACCGACGGCCCGACGTCCATAAGCGACGCCGAATCGACGTCGCGGATTGGTCGCTCACTTCGAGACGCGTCGCTCCGCAGTGGAAAACCGGCCGGTGACCGGTGACACGTGTAGATGGCGTCGATCATAGTTCGGGCGCCACCGGTGCCAGCGGGTCGGCAAAGGTGGCGTTGGAAAGCCCAAATTGTGACGAAATCGGCTGTTTTCACCCGAATTCGATGCGATCTTCGGCGATTTTCCGACGACTCTTTCAATTCGGACTACCCAACGTGCGGGGCACGTTCGGCGCAATGGTTTGCACGAAAGCGTGCCGTTCCGTTCCTATCGATGCGATCGTGGTGAAACTTGGTGAGTGTCGAGCCAAAAGATGGGGCTAGACGCGTGCCAAAATTGGTGGCATTTCGTTGAGCCAAACGTCCAAAATCCGTCATTCTTTCGGCGCGCAGGGTCATTCTGGAAAAATACACTTCCAACTTGGCGAGGCCGGCTAAAATAGTCGCCGGAGGGCTAGCGGCTTCCGGTTTTCACCAAAAGTTGGCCGGATCCTTTGACTTTCGACGAGTGCACGTTTCAAGTGTTTGCGGTGGCTCGAAGTTGGAGATATTTTCACTTTTTCAGGACAACTGATATTTCCTTGTTAAAATGCACCCTGGCTATTTCCCACCCGGTGCTGCGGTCAGATACCAACGTTTCCGATTGACCCTCGTCGGGAAAAAGCTACCTTTCCCGGCAAGTCTAAGCACCTAGCGTCGAATCTTGTGAAATGGCAGACACAGCAGCAGTTGCAGCGCCCGCGCCGGCTCCGGCCGCGGCGGCATCGCCCGCGAAGAAGACCGCCAAGTCGGCGGCGGCGGCAGCGTCGAAGAAGCCACGAGGCAAGCCAGCGCATCCCCGCACCTCGGAGATGGTCAACGGCGCGATCAAGGCGCTGAAGGAGCGCGGCGGCTCGTCCCTGCAGGCGATCAAGAAGTACATCTCGGCCAACTACAAGGTCGACGCCGAGAAGTTGTCGCCGTTCATCAAGAAGTACCTGAAGTCGGCCGTAACCAGCGGCGAGCTGGTGCAGACGAAGGGCAAGGGCGCGTCCGGCTCGTTCAAACTGTCGAGCGCCAAACCCGCCGGCGCGGCCGGTGCTCACCACCCTGCCAGCGGAGGTGGCGGCGTCGCCAAGGCCCGGAAGTCGACCGTCGGCAAGGTGGCCGCGGCGAAGAAAAAGTCTGTCAAGGCCGTGACCAAGCGCGCCTCTTCGGCTGGCTCGCCTGCCAAAAAGAAGACCGCGATCAAGAAGACCAAGTCCGCCGCTCCTGTCGCCAAGAAAGCGCCGGCCGCGAAGGCAGCCAAGGCGTCGGTCGCCGCTAAGCCGAAGAAGGCAGCCGCCCCGGCCGCAGTCTCGAAGGTGCAGAAGAAGGTGACCAAGGTGCCGACCAAGAAGCCGAAGGCACCCAAGCCGAAGAAGGCCGTGGCTGTGAAGGCCAAGCCGTCGCCGGCGAAGAAGGCGACGTCGACGAGCCGCAGTCGCAAGTGAGCTCCGCCGAGCTTCGGAGACGACTGCGACCGCGGCGACCACGGAGTCGTCAACGGCGCACTGTCCCCTGTGCACACAGGGCCGTGAACCCAAACGGCCTTTTTCAAGGCCTCCAAATCTGATCGAAAAAGAGCTTTTCGTGCACCCCGGTGTGACATGTCACGTGTCTCCATCGTATTGCAACGTTCTAGAACGCGGCCGGTGCCGGTTATGCCGTGGGGTAGATTTTAGATTCTGCCTCGGTCTACGTTTTTATTAACTTCTTCCTTTTTAGAAACCAGGTAGGCAAGTAACGAGGCGACGGCAAAAAAAAAAAAAAAATCTTATGTACCACAAATCACTTGGCATGCACGAAGATCTGAGCAGACTTGACCGCGAGATTCAGTACGGCCAGAACGCATCGCCCGTGCCGGGCTGCCGTAGCGTGGAAACAAAATGTTCGCCGTGCATTGGAAACTCTCTCATGTGATAAGTTTGGTTTTGGCCTTGAAAAAGGCCTTTTGTTGACATTGCCGCACGAGGGACGTGTTCGTACGTGACTTAGGCACGCTCCCCTCGAATACGCCGGGCGAGCTGGATGTCCTTCGGCATGATGGTCACTCGCTTGGCGTGGATCGCGCACAAGTTGGTGTCTTCGAACAGACCGACCAGGTAGGCCTCGCTGGCCTCCTGCAGGGCCATGACGGCCGAGCTCTGGAAACGCAGGTCGGTCTTGAAGTCCTGTGCGATTTCGCGAACAAGTCGCTGGAAGGGCAGCTTCCTGATGAGAAGCTCCGTGCTCTTCTGGTAGCGACGGATCTCTCGCAGGGCGACGGTACCCGGGCGATAACGATGGGGCTTCTTGACACCCCCGGTCGCCGGCGCGCTCTTGCGGGCGGCCTTGGTGGCGAGCTGCTTGCGCGGCGCCTTTCCTCCGGTCGACTTCCTTGCTGTCTGCTTGGTACGTGCCATGGCGAACGATCGGTCAAATCTGATGCGGCTTGGCGGAAAACTTGGTATATATGCTAGTCGCCGGCGTGCCGTGACCCGATTGGCCAGACCAGCCGAAGGCACCGGCGACGGGCACTTGCGGCGACGTTAAAGACACTCGGGCATGTTTGGAGGTGACAAAAATCGTGCCCAACACGTGCCGCGGGCGGCGTCGGAGGCGTCGGTTGTAAAATGCATGGCCCAGGGTGCGATGGGTTTGTGTCAGCGGCGGCAGCCGCGTCTACTGTCGGCCGGCTCGCACCTCGTGATTGGCCGTGAAAAAAGCTTATATACAGGCACCCGAAATCCCGTCTGATCACAAGTCGTCTGCCCAGCAACGAAGCAGCATCAACATGACCGGACGAGGCAAAGGAGGCAAGGGACTCGGCAAGGGAGGCGCCAAGCGTCACAGGAAAGTGTTGCGCGACAACATCCAGGGCATCACCAAGCCGGCGATCCGTCGTCTGGCTCGCCGAGGTGGAGTCAAGCGTATCTCGGGCCTGATCTACGAGGAGACTCGCGGCGTGCTCAAGGTGTTCCTTGAGAACGTGATCCGCGACGCGGTCACCTACACCGAGCACGCCAAGAGGAAGACGGTCACCGCGATGGATGTCGTCTACGCGCTCAAGCGTCAGGGACGTACCCTGTACGGATTCGGAGGCTAAGTTCGCGGCCTGACACTGCTGCACCCTCCAGCTACTGCGGCCTACCAAACGGTCCTTTTAAGGACCACCAAATTGAATTCACATCAGAGCCGATTGCTGCAGCACACTACTGTTAGGGCACAAAGACGACGACATTGCATTGCATTGTACCTTTTTCCGTTGAGTAGCGTTAAGCTAATAGCGTGAGCAACTTGTCGACGAGTTAAGGAAGGGTTTTCTGAAACGTCAACGTGAATCACGTTCACGTCTATGTTCGAAACGAGATTGAAAAGAAGCTAACCCAACTCTAGTTCAGCAACGTCGAGCGCGATCCAGCACTTGGATGGGTGACCACCTCCACCACCACCACGTGTGTCTTTTGATCGTTTTTATTATCAGCCTTCTTGTTCAACGGCGACATACGATGCCATGTAGCAACTCGGCTCTGATGTAAATATTTTGGGTGGCCTTTAAAAAGGCCGGTTGTTAGGTGCCGTAGACGAAAGCGTAGCGACGGACTTATGCCTTCTTCTCGGTCTTCTTGGGCAGAAGAACGGCCTGGATGTTGGGCAGGACACCGCCTTGGGCGATGGTCACTCCGGAGAGCAGCTTGTTGAGCTCCTCGTCGTTGCGGATGGCGAGTTGCAAGTGACGGGGAATGATGCGCGTCTTCTTGTTGTCTCGGGCGGCGTTGCCGGCCAACTCGAGCACCTCAGCGGCCAAGTACTCCATGACGGCGGCCAGGTAGACTGGTGCACCGGCGCCGACGCGCTCAGAGTAGTTGCCCTTGCGGAGCAGACGGTGGATTCGGCCGACGGGGAACTGAAGACCGGCGCGGGACGAGCGCGACTTGGATTTTCCCTTCACCTTGCCTCCTTTACCGCGTCCGGACATGTTGAGTTTCGCGGGGTGTTGACGACTGAAACGCTGCTACGACACGTAGCAGAGGTTTCAGAGAATTGACTCAAAATTTCCACGCGAACGAATTTATAGCGGACGGCGTGCGACAAACGATCCAGCACAGAGGCGCCGCCGCGACGCGTAGCGGACACCGCGCCAATTGATTGCCCAAATTCACGGAAAAAGCACGTCAATTGGTGGCTTCTGCCCTCCGCGACGACGCTGTCAGCGTCGATTCAGTAGTGCCGTGCATCTTTTGCCACTTATAAGAGCGACCAACTAAAATTACACTCCATACTTTGACCGGACACCGACCATAATGCCGCCAAAGACCAGTGGAAAAGCCGCCAAGAAGGCCGGCAAGGCCCAGAAGAACATCAGCAAGGGCGACAAGAAAAAGAAGCGCAAGAGGAAAGAGAGCTACGCTATCTACATCTACAAGGTACTGAAGCAGGTCCACCCCGACACCGGCATCTCGTCGAAGGCGATGAGCATCATGAACAGCTTCGTCAACGACATCTTCGAGCGCATCGCCGCCGAGGCCAGCCGCCTGGCGCACTACAACAAGCGATCGACGATCACGAGTCGCGAGATCCAGACCGCGGTGCGTCTGCTGCTGCCCGGCGAGCTCGCCAAGCACGCCGTCAGCGAGGGGACCAAGGCGGTCACCAAGTACACCAGCTCCAAGTAGATCGGCATCCTCCTTGTCCTCGTGGCTTGGACCGTTCGCACACCAACCGGCCTTTTTAAAGGCCACCCAAAATGTTCAAAACAGAGCCTTCGGTAGCACGCGCAAACCTTCGGCACCCTTTAGCCGGCACGTTGGGGAGAGCAGCAGCAGAGGGCCGTTCGGCCGCATTGAAGGGCACGCAATTGGCGCGATGATACCCGCTATCATCACGTGTTGCCGTTTGATAACGAATGCGAAATTGTGATCAAGAGGCTCTGAGACACCCTCCGTTCTCGTCAACGGCCATACCATGTTGAAAACACCGGTTCTCGTCCGATCACCGAAGTTAAGCAACATCGGGCGTGGTCAGTACTTGGATGGGTGACCGCTTGGGAACACCACGTGCCGTTGGCAACCAATTCTTTTTTTTTTTCTCACTTCTCTTATTTGTTCTTCAAAACATGACCCATGACTGAGAGTGCGTGCCATGGCACGGCACCGTCGCGTGCTTTACGTGAACGCGGCCTTTACGTGGCTTGCCGGTAGAGCTCGAGAATGTCACCATTGCAGTCAAAACACTCGAGATCCAAGAGGATCTACCTGCCCCGGGGGTGGCGAGTAAAATCGCGTCGAAAACGGTGCGAGTGGCGACTAATATGGCAATCCATCTCTCCCTCTCTATCTGGACGGTTCACCGAGGGTGGCACCAGCAACAGGAGCGCAAAGGTGTCACTCGGCCTCGCGACTGAAACACCTCTGCACCTCACTAGCCACACTCTAGCCACAGCTCAGTCAGCTGCCAACGATCGTAGAGGACCTCGCGACTGAAACACACTGACACCGATGCCAGCCGAATCACGGGCTGAGCCGACACTGGCAACCTAGGCCCAGAGTCCCAGCCCGTGAAAAGTAGCGGAGCCCTGGACTCTTTTTTTTTTTTTTTTTTTTTTTTTTTTTTTTTTTACCCCCCCGTAAACTAGTAAAATCCTAGGGGGGGCGTTGTTTTTTGACCCCCTGCAGAGAGTTTTTTTTTCCCCTCCTCCCCCTTGTAAACTAGTAAAATCCTAGGGGGGGGCATTGTTTTTTGACCGCCTGCAGAGAGTTTTTTTTTTACCCCCTCCCCCGTAAACTAGTAAAAATCCTAGGGGGGCGTTGTTTTTTTACCCCCCGCAGAGAGTTTTTTTTACCCCCTCCCCCGCCCGCAAAGGCCGGAAAATATGGTGCGGTGACTGAAAGCTATGCGGGAACTCGATAGTCGAGTCGACGGAAGGTTGGGAAAATATGCTAGTTTTTACCGAGATCTGTGTGGAATACAATTTTGTATTCACCAAACACCAAAGTTATTAGCGTTTAAACTAGTAAAAATCCTAGGAGGGCGTTGTTTTTTGACCCTCCCCCGCCCGCAAAGGCCGGAAAATAGGGTACGGTGACTGAAAGCTATGCGGGAACTCGATAGTCGAGTCGACGGTAGGTTGGCAAAATATGCTAGTTTTTACCGAGATCTGTGTGGAATACAATTTCGGTTCGATTACTTTGCTAAACACCAAAGTTATTAGCGTTTTTTTTTTTTTTATTTCACCGCAGTCTGTCCAGAGCATTGTGCAGTTGGCTAAATGCGAAACAGCTCGACTTTTTGGCCGACCGAGTTTTCGAAAACGAACGTGTCTTTTGATATTCAAAGCATACACACTGTTTAACGACTTTTTCAGATCCAGCCTCGTAGGAGTTAGATTTAGGCTCTTTTACATACAGTTTTAGCACTGAAAAAAGAAAAAATTAAACAAGGTGCAATTATTGAGGGAACGTTACGAAATTGCAAAAAGTGGTAGTTCGTACCGAGATCTATGTGGGATAAAATTTTCGTTTGATTATTTTGATAAACACCAAAGTTATTAGAATTTTCTTTTTTTTTAATTCACCGCAGTCGGTCTAGAGCATTGTGCAGTTAGCCAAATGCAACACAGCTCGACTTTTTGACCCAACGAGTGTTCAAAAACGAAATCTTTCGATATTCGCACGCGATTGCACCAGTATACACACTGTTTAACGACATTTTCGATCCAGCCTGCCAGGACTTCGATTTACGCCCTTTTACATACGATTCTTGGCATACAAGCGCATCGACATTTGAATCTCCCTGGCTCACTCACTAGTTCCGCGCTTTGTCGCAGGATAACGCCTAGTGCTGAATGTTAAGCCTGAATGTTAAGCGTAACCTTTTTTCATATAACGGCGTAGAAGTGCTTAAAAGAATCGTAGCGCGATAATATCACTTTCCGACTCGCACGAAGCTCAAAGGACAAAGTTTGGTGAAATTCATGAGATACTAGGCCTAACCTAACGTCACCCAAGTACCCAAGTAGATAGATAGATTGGCTAGCATTTGAAGTTTGGTTGCAGAACGTTACAAAAATGAAATAAAAATACAAGTTGCCAACGGCACGTGGTGTTCCCAAGCGGTCACCCATCCAAGTACTGACCACGCCCGATGTTGCTTAACTTCGGTGATCGGACGAGAACCGGTGTTTTCAACATGGTATGGCCGTTGACAACGTTTTCAGCGGTCCCTGTGTAACTCGTGGTGCTTGGTCAACCTCACGTTGTACGACGAACGGGAATAACGAGTCAAATGTGAACATTTCTGGTAAGTCAGATCTTGCAAAGAAGTGCCTAGAAGTGACCTTCTGAATATCTAATATCTGAATATCACTGAATATAGACCATTTCAAACCTAATCTAACCTAACTTTTGAAATTTGTCAAATACTAGACCTAACCTAACCTAACGGAACCTAATCTAACCTAACCTAACCTAACCTAACCAAATCTAACCTAACCTAACCTAACCTAACCAAACCTAACCTGACCTAACCTAACCTAACCTAACCTAACCTAACCTAACCTAACCTAACCTAACCTAACCTAACCTAACCTAACCTAACCTAACCTAACCTAACCTAACCTAACGTAACCTAACCTAACCAAACCTAACCTGACCTAACCTAACCTAACCTAACCTAACCTAACCTAACCTAACCTAACCTAACCTAACCTAACCTAACCTAACCTAACCTAACCTAACCTAACCTAACGTAACCAAACCTAACCTAACCAAACCTAACCTAACCTAACCTAACCTAACCTAACCTAACGTAACCAAACCTAACCTAACCAAACCTAACCTAACCTAACCTAACCTAACCTAACCTAACCTAACCTAACCTAACATAACCTAACCTAACCTAACCTAACCTAGCCTAACCTAACCTAACCTAACCTAACCCAACCTAACCTAACCTAACCTAACGGAACCAAATCTAATCTAATCAAACCCAACGGAACCTAACCTAACCTACAGTTTGATTTTTATTTTATTTAAAACTTACCTTGAAATGACATGCAACATCGCGGAAATACTGTTCATGCATGTTTAGACAGTTCTCGAACAATGTCAAACAACTTAATTGCCGAATAAAGTTACATTTCACTTGCACTCGATCTGGTGGAGATGTAAAAGGTATTTCACAAGTGTTACTCTCTAAGAAATCATGCACGGAAATCTTTTGACAGCCAACGTCGTATGTTTTTGAAATCTTCATCATGGTCACCTTGGAATTCACAGAGTTTCCACAATGCAGAGACCCCGAGTGACATAAGCGGCAAATTTCAAATACAAAAAAATAGGTTTCAACGAATGAAATGGTCAATACTATTTTGACTCTCAAAATCTAAAGCGGCCGACCGTCGGGCAGCGGGTACTGCTGGTTAAAAATATAGGTTGCCAACGGCACGTGGTGTTCCCAAGCGGTCACCCATCCAAGTACTGACCACGCCCGATGTTGCTTAACTTCGGTGATCGGACGAGAACCGGTGTTTTCAACATGGTATGGCCGTTGACGAGTTTGGGGCTGTAACTCGTGGTGCCTAATCGCCCTCACTTTGTACGTCGAACGTGAATAACAAGTAAAACGTGAACAAGAAGTGTCTAGGGAAGGGCCAGGAAGCGAAATAAAAGCATAGATCTCAGTGAAAATAGACCAGAACAAACCCAACTTTGACTTTGGAAAGGCACACATTTGAATAAATGAAACTGAAACTTAACCAACGCATAACGTCACCTAACCCGGCCTAACCTGCAGGTTGGCCAAAATGTTGTCACCAGAGTCGCGATCTGCACCTTGCGCAGGTAGGTAGGTAGGTAGGTAGGTAGGTAGGTAGGTAGGTAGGTAGGTAGGTAGGTAGGTAGGTAGGTAGGTAGGTAGGTAGGCGCTACTCGAACCGTTCGGGTAACGGGGTGGATGTTGATTCTAGTTGACAATTACTAGGTGCAGCAGCACTCTGAATGCAGGCACTCTGCTCGATGGACGCACCGCAGGAGACATATTCAAGTTCACGTTGCCACGATACGGCCAGTGGTGTGTAAGAAAATCGACGAAAATGCACGACATTGTCGCGCGATTGCAGTCGTCTGTTACCGCGGAGACGAGTGCAATATTAATGCACGAAATGTAAGAAATGCAACTACTGTGGCATACGCGCGAGGCAAATGAGACGTGACAAGACCGATCATTCGAATCATTGAAATGTTGTGAGACGCTTTTCCGACCGGTCGAGGGCGGGGATAGTACACTGGCCGGAGAACACGACCTATGCGAGCGCAATTTTGTCGACCGTTTAACTCATGCCCGACAATCTCGCCGGAGAGCAAGGACCCGGCAGAGTCTGCGGATGGAATCCTCGACGAGCGTGGGGAATATTTTGGCACGAACAATTGCGAAATTCGCTGCATTTCTTTGGGGTGACCGACGGCCCGACGTCCATAAGCGACGCCGAATCGACGTCGCGGATTGGTCGCTCACTTCGAGACGCGTCGCTCCGCAGTGGAAAACCGGCCGGTGACCGGTGACACGTGTAGATGGCGTCGATCATAGTTCGGGCGCCACCGGTGCCAGCGGGTCGGCAAAGGTGGCGTTGGAAAGCCCAAATTGTGACGAAATCGGCTGTTTTCACCCGAATTCGATGCGATCTTCGGCGATTTTCCGACGACTCTTTCAATTCGGACTACCCAACGTGCGGGGCACGTTCGGCGCAATGGTTTGCACGAAAGCGTGCCGTTCCGTTCCTATCGATGCGATCGTGGTGAAACTTGGTGAGTGTCGAGCCAAAAGATGGGGCTAGACGCGTGCCAAAATTGGTGGCATTTCGTTGAGCCAAACGTCCAAAATCCGTCATTCTTTCGGCGCGCAGGGTCATTCTGGAAAAATACACTTCCAACTTGGCGAGGCCGGCTAAAATAGTCGCCGGAGGGCTAGCGGCTTCCGGTTTTCACCAAAAGTTGGCCGGATCCTTTGACTTTCGACGAGTGCACGTTTCAAGTGTTTGCGGTGGCTCGAAGTTGGAGATATTTTCACTTTTTCAGGACAACTGATATTTCCTTGTTAAAATGCACCCTGGCTATTTCCCACCCGGTGCTGCGGTCAGATACCAACGTTTCCGATTGACCCTCGTCGGGAAAAAGCCACCTTTCCCGGCAAGTCTAAGCACCTAGCGTCGAATCTTGTGAAATGGCAGACACAGCAGCAGTTGCAGCGCCCGCGCCGGCTCCGGCCGCGGCGGCATCGCCCGCGAAGAAGACCGCCAAGTCGGCGGCGGCGGCAGCGTCGAAGAAGCCACGAGGCAAGCCAGCGCATCCCCGCACCTCGGAGATGGTCAACGGCGCGATCAAGGCGCTGAAGGAGCGCGGCGGCTCGTCCCTGCAGGCGATCAAGAAGTACATCTCGGCCAACTACAAGGTCGACGCCGAGAAGTTGTCGCCGTTCATCAAGAAGTACCTGAAGTCGGCCGTAACCAGCGGCGAGCTGGTGCAGACGAAGGGCAAGGGCGCGTCCGGCTCGTTCAAACTGTCGAGCGCCAAACCCGCCGGCGCGGCTGGTGCTCACCACCCTGCCAGCGGAGGTGGCGGCGTCGCCAAGGCCCGGAAGTCGACCGTCGGCAAGGTGGCCGCGGCGAAGAAAAAGTCTGTCAAGGCCGTGACCAAGCGCGCCTCTTCGGCTGGCTCGCCTGCCAAAAAGAAGACCGCGATCAAGAAGACCAAGTCCGCCGCTCCTGTCGCCAAGAAAGCGCCGGCCGCGAAGGCAGCCAAGGCGTCGGTCGCCGCTAAGCCGAAGAAGGCAGCCGCCCCGGCCGCAGTCTCGAAGGTGCAGAAGAAGGTGACCAAGGTGCCGACCAAGAAGCCGAAGGCACCCAAGCCGAAGAAGGCCGTGGCTGTGAAGGCCAAGCCGTCGCCGGCGAAGAAGGCGACGTCGACGAGCCGCAGTCGCAAGTGAGCTCCGCCGAGCTTCGGAGACGACTGCGACCGCGGCGACCACGGAGTCGTCAACGGCGCACTGTCCCCTGTGCACACAGGGCCGTGAACCCAAACGGCCTTTTTCAAGGCCTCCAAATCTGATCGAAAAAGAGCTTTTCGTGCACCCCGGTGTGACATGTCACGTGTCTCCATCGTATTGCAACGTTCTAGAACGCGGCCGGTGCCGGTTATGCCGTGGGGTAGATTTTAGATTCTGCCTCGGTCTACGTTTTTATTAACTTCTTCCTTTTTAGAAACCAGGTAGGCAAGTAACGAGGCGACGGCAAAAAAAAAAAAAAAATCTTATGTACCACAAATCACTTGGCATGCACGAAGATCTGAGCAGACTTGACCGCGAGATTCAGTACGGCCAGAACGCATCGCCCGTGCCGGGCTGCCGTAGCGTGGAAACAAAATGTTCGCCGTGCATTGGAAACTCTCTCATGTGATAAGTTTGGTTTTGGCCTTGAAAAAGGCCTTTTGTTGACATTGCCGCACGAGGGATGTGTTCGTACGTGACTTAGGCACGCTCCCCTCGAATACGCCGGGCGAGCTGGATGTCCTTCGGCATGATGGTCACTCGCTTGGCGTGGATCGCGCACAAGTTGGTGTCTTCGAACAGACCGACCAGGTAGGCCTCGCTGGCCTCCTGCAGGGCCATGACGGCCGAGCTCTGGAAACGCAGGTCGGTCTTGAAGTCCTGTGCGATTTCGCGAACAAGTCGCTGGAAGGGCAGCTTCCTGATGAGAAGCTCCGTGCTCTTCTGGTAGCGACGGATCTCTCGCAGGGCGACGGTACCCGGGCGATAACGATGGGGCTTCTTGACACCCCCGGTCGCCGGCGCGCTCTTGCGGGCGGCCTTGGTGGCGAGCTGCTTGCGCGGCGCCTTTCCTCCGGTCGACTTCCTTGCTGTCTGCTTGGTACGTGCCATGGCGAACGATCGGTCAAATCTGATGCGGCTTGGCGGAAAACTTGGTATATATGCTAGTCGCCGGCGTGCCGTGACCCGATTGGCCAGACCAGCCGAAGGCACCGGCGACGGGCACTTGCGGCGACGTTAAAGACACTCGGGCATGTTTGGAGGTGACAAAAATCGTGCCCAACACGTGCCGCGGGCGGCGTCGGAGGCGTCGGTTGTAAAATGCATGGCCCAGGGTGCGATGGGTTTGTGTCAGCGGCGGCAGCCGCGTCTACTGTCGGCCGGCTCGCACCTCGTGATTGGCCGTGAAAAAAGCTTATATACAGGCACCCGAAATCCCGTCTGATCACAAGTCGTCTGCCCAGCAACGAAGCAGCATCAACATGACCGGACGAGGCAAAGGAGGCAAGGGACTCGGCAAGGGAGGCGCCAAGCGTCACAGGAAAGTGTTGCGCGACAACATCCAGGGCATCACCAAGCCGGCGATCCGTCGTCTGGCTCGCCGAGGTGGAGTCAAGCGTATCTCGGGCCTGATCTACGAGGAGACTCGCGGCGTGCTCAAGGTGTTCCTTGAGAACGTGATCCGCGACGCGGTCACCTACACCGAGCACGCCAAGAGGAAGACGGTCACCGCGATGGATGTCGTCTACGCGCTCAAGCGTCAGGGACGTACCCTGTACGGATTCGGAGGCTAAGTTCGCGGCCTGACACTGCTGCACCCTCCAGCTACTGCGGCCTACCAAACGGTCCTTTTAAGGACCACCAAATTGAATTCACATCAGAGCCGATTGCTGCAGCACACTACTGTTAGGGCACAAAGACGACGACATTGCATTGCATTGTACCTTTTTCCGTTGAGTAGCGTTAAGCTAATAGCGTGAGCAACTTGTCGACGAGTTAAGGAAGGGTTTTCTGAAACGTCAACGTGAATCACGTTCACGTCTATGTTCGAAACGAGATTGAAAAGAAGCTAACCCAACTCTAGTTCAGCAACGTCGAGCGCGATCCAGCACTTGGATGGGTGACCACCTCCACCACCACCACGTGTGTCTTTTGATCGTTTTTATTATCAGCCTTCTTGTTCAACGGCGACATACGATGCCATGTAGCAACTCGGCTCTGATGTAAATATTTTGGGTGGCCTTTAAAAAGGCCGGTTGTTAGGTGCCGTAGACGAAAGCGTAGCGACGGACTTATGCCTTCTTCTCGGTCTTCTTGGGCAGAAGAACGGCCTGGATGTTGGGCAGGACACCGCCTTGGGCGATGGTCACTCCGGAGAGCAGCTTGTTGAGCTCCTCGTCGTTGCGGATGGCGAGTTGCAAGTGACGGGGAATGATGCGCGTCTTCTTGTTGTCTCGGGCGGCGTTGCCGGCCAACTCGAGCACCTCAGCGGCCAAGTACTCCATGACGGCGGCCAGGTAGACTGGTGCACCGGCGCCGACGCGCTCAGAGTAGTTGCCCTTGCGGAGCAGACGGTGGATTCGGCCGACGGGGAACTGAAGACCGGCGCGGGACGAGCGCGACTTGGATTTTCCCTTCACCTTGCCTCCTTTACCGCGTCCGGACATGTTGAGTTTCGCGGGGTGTTGACGACTGAAACGCTGCTACGACACGTAGCAGAGGTTTCAGAGAATTGACTCAAAATTTCCACGCGAACGAATTTATAGCGGACGGCGTGCGACAAACGATCCAGCACAGAGGCGCCGCCGCGACGCGTAGCGGACACCGCGCCAATTGATTGCCCAAATTCACGGAAAAAGCACGTCAATTGGTGGCTTCTGCCCTCCGCGACGACGCTGTCAGCGTCGATTCAGTAGTGCCGTGCATCTTTTGCCACTTATAAGAGCGACCAACTAAAATTACACTCCATACTTTGACCGGACACCGACCATAATGCCGCCAAAGACCAGTGGAAAAGCCGCCAAGAAGGCCGGCAAGGCCCAGAAGAACATCAGCAAGGGCGACAAGAAAAAGAAGCGCAAGAGGAAAGAGAGCTACGCTATCTACATCTACAAGGTACTGAAGCAGGTCCACCCCGACACCGGCATCTCGTCGAAGGCGATGAGCATCATGAACAGCTTCGTCAACGACATCTTCGAGCGCATCGCCGCCGAGGCCAGCCGCCTGGCGCACTACAACAAGCGATCGACGATCACGAGTCGCGAGATCCAGACCGCGGTGCGTCTGCTGCTGCCCGGCGAGCTCGCCAAGCACGCCGTCAGCGAGGGGACCAAGGCGGTCACCAAGTACACCAGCTCCAAGTAGATCGGCATCCTCCTTGTCCTCGTGGCTTGGACCGTTCGCACACCAACCGGCCTTTTTAAAGGCCACCCAAAATGTTCAAAACAGAGCCTTCGGTAGCACGCGCAAACCTTCGGCACCCTTTAGCCGGCACGTTGGGGAGAGCAGCAGCAGAGGGCCGTTCGGCCGCATTGAAGGGCACGCAATTGGCGCGATGATACCCGCTATCATCACGTGTTGCCGTTTGATAACGAATGCGAAATTGTGATCAAGAGGCTCTGAGACACCCTCCGTTCTCGTCAACGGCCATACCATGTTGAAAACACCGGTTCTCGTCCGATCACCGAAGTTAAGCAACATCGGGCGTGGTCAGTACTTGGATGGGTGACCGCTTGGGAACACCACGTGCCGTTGGCAACCAATTCTTTTTTTTTTTCTCACTTCTCTTATTTGTTCTTCAAAACATGACCCATGACTGAGAGTGCGTGCCATGGCACGGCACCGTCGCGTGCTTTACGTGAACGCGGCCTTTACGTGGCTTGCCGGTAGAGCTCGAGAATGTCACCATTGCAGTCAAAACACTCGAGATCCAAGAGGATCTACCTGCCCCGGGGGTGGCGAGTAAAATCGCGTCGAAAACGGTGCGAGTGGCGACTAATATGGCAATCCATCTCTCCCTCTCTATCTGGACGGTTCACCGAGGGTGGCACCAGCAACAGGAGCGCAAAGGTGTCACTCGGCCTCGCGACTGAAACACCTCTGCACCTCACTAGCCACACTCTAGCCACAGCTCAGTCAGCTGCCAACGATCGTAGAGGACCTCGCGACTGAAACACACTGACACCGATGCCAGCCGAATCACGGGCTGAGCCGACACTGGCAACCTAGGCCCAGAGTCCCAGCCCGTGAAAAGTAGCGGAGCCCTGGACTCTTTTTTTTTTTTTTTTTTTTTTTTTTTTTTTTTTTACCCCCCCGTAAACTAGTAAAATCCTAGGGGGGGCGTTGTTTTTTGACCCCCTGCAGAGAGTTTTTTTTTCCCCTCCTCCCCCTTGTAAACTAGTAAAATCCTAGGGGGGGGCATTGTTTTTTGACCGCCTGCAGAGAGTTTTTTTTTTACCCCCTCCCCCGTAAACTAGTAAAAATCCTAGGGGGGCGTTGTTTTTTTACCCCCCGCAGAGAGTTTTTTTTACCCCCTCCCCCGCCCGCAAAGGCCGGAAAATATGGTGCGGTGACTGAAAGCTATGCGGGAACTCGATAGTCGAGTCGACGGAAGGTTGGGAAAATATGCTAGTTTTTACCGAGATCTGTGTGGAATACAATTTTGTATTCACCAAACACCAAAGTTATTAGCGTTTAAACTAGTAAAAATCCTAGGAGGGCGTTGTTTTTTGACCCTCCCCCGCCCGCAAAGGCCGGAAAATAGGGTACGGTGACTGAAAGCTATGCGGGAACTCGATAGTCGAGTCGACGGTAGGTTGGCAAAATATGCTAGTTTTTACCGAGATCTGTGTGGAATACAATTTCGGTTCGATTACTTTGCTAAACACCAAAGTTATTAGCGTTTTTTTTTTTTTTATTTCACCGCAGTCTGTCCAGAGCATTGTGCAGTTGGCTAAATGCGAAACAGCTCGACTTTTTGGCCGACCGAGTTTTCGAAAACGAACGTGTCTTTTGATATTCAAAGCATACACACTGTTTAACGACTTTTTCAGATCCAGCCTCGTAGGAGTTAGATTTAGGCTCTTTTACATACAGTTTTAGCACTGAAAAAAGAAAAAATTAAACAAGGTGCAATTATTGAGGGAACGTTACGAAATTGCAAAAAGTGGTAGTTCGTACCGAGATCTATGTGGGATAAAATTTTCGTTTGATTATTTTGATAAACACCAAAGTTATTAGAATTTTCTTTTTTTTTAATTCACCGCAGTCGGTCTAGAGCATTGTGCAGTTAGCCAAATGCAACACAGCTCGACTTTTTGACCCAACGAGTGTTCAAAAACGAAATCTTTCGATATTCGCACGCGATTGCACCAGTATACACACTGTTTAACGACATTTTCGATCCAGCCTGCCAGGACTTCGATTTACGCCCTTTTACATACGATTCTTGGCATACAAGCGCATCGACATTTGAATCTCCCTGGCTCACTCACTAGTTCCGCGCTTTGTCGCAGGATAACGCCTAGTGCTGAATGTTAAGCCTGAATGTTAAGCGTAACCTTTTTTCATATAACGGCGTAGAAGTGCTTAAAAGAATCGTAGCGCGATAATATCACTTTCCGACTCGCACGAAGCTCAAAGGACAAAGTTTGGTGAAATTCATGAGATACTAGGCCTAACCTAACGTCACCCAAGTACCCAAGTAGATAGATAGATTGGCTAGCATTTGAAGTTTGGTTGCAGAACGTTACAAAAATGAAATAAAAATACAAGTTGCCAACGGCACGTGGTGTTCCCAAGCGGTCACCCATCCAAGTACTGACCACGCCCGATGTTGCTTAACTTCGGTGATCGGACGAGAACCGGTGTTTTCAACATGGTATGGCCGTTGACAACGTTTTCAGCGGTCCCTGTGTAACTCGTGGTGCTTGGTCAACCTCACGTTGTACGACGAACGGGAATAACGAGTCAAATGTGAACATTTCTGGTAAGTCAGATCTTGCAAAGAAGTGCCTAGAAGTGACCTTCTGAATATCTAATATCTGAATATCACTGAATATAGACCATTTCAAACCTAATCTAACCTAACTTTTGAAATTTGTCAAATACTAGACCTAACCTAACCTAACGGAACCTAATCTAACCTAACCTAACCTAACCTAACCAAATCTAACCTAACCTAACCTAACCTAACCAAACCTAACCTGACCTAACCTAACCTAACCTAACCTAACCTAACCTAACCTAACCTAACCTAACCTAACCTAACCTAACCTAACCTAACCTAACCTAACCTAACCTAACCTAACGTAACCTAACCTAACCAAACCTAACCTGACCTAACCTAACCTAACCTAACCTAACCTAACCTAACCTAACCTAACCTAACCTAACCTAACCTAACCTAACCTAACCTAACCTAACCTAACCTAACGTAACCAAACCTAACCTAACCAAACCTAACCTAACCTAACCTAACCTAACCTAACCTAACGTAACCAAACCTAACCTAACCAAACCTAACCTAACCTAACCTAACCTAACCTAACCTAACCTAACCTAACCTAACATAACCTAACCTAACCTAACCTAACCTAGCCTAACCTAACCTAACCTAACCTAACCCAACCTAACCTAACCTAACCTAACGGAACCAAATCTAATCTAATCAAACCCAACGGAACCTAACCTAACCTACAGTTTGATTTTTATTTTATTTAAAACTTACCTTGAAATGACATGCAACATCGCGGAAATACTGTTCATGCATGTTTAGACAGTTCTCGAACAATGTCAAACAACTTAATTGCCGAATAAAGTTACATTTCACTTGCACTCGATCTGGTGGAGATGTAAAAGGTATTTCACAAGTGTTACTCTCTAAGAAATCATGCACGGAAATCTTTTGACAGCCAACGTCGTATGTTTTTGAAATCTTCATCATGGTCACCTTGGAATTCACAGAGTTTCCACAATGCAGAGACCCCGAGTGACATAAGCGGCAAATTTCAAATACAAAAAAATAGGTTTCAACGAATGAAATGGTCAATACTATTTTGACTCTCAAAATCTAAAGCGGCCGACCGTCGGGCAGCGGGTACTGCTGGTTAAAAATATAGGTTGCCAACGGCACGTGGTGTTCCCAAGCGGTCACCCATCCAAGTACTGACCACGCCCGATGTTGCTTAACTTCGGTGATCGGACGAGAACCGGTGTTTTCAACATGGTATGGCCGTTGACGAGTTTGGGGCTGTAACTCGTGGTGCCTAATCGCCCTCACTTTGTACGTCGAACGTGAATAACAAGTAAAACGTGAACAAGAAGTGTCTAGGGAAGGGCCAGGAAGCGAAATAAAAGCATAGATCTCAGTGAAAATAGACCAGAACAAACCCAACTTTGACTTTGGAAAGGCACACATTTGAATAAATGAAACTGAAACTTAACCAACGCATAACGTCACCTAACCCGGCCTAACCTGCAGGTTGGCCAAAATGTTGTCACCAGAGTCGCGATCTGCACCTTGCGCAGGTAGGTAGGTAGGTAGGTAGGTAGGTAGGTAGGTAGGTAGGTAGGTAGGTAGGTAGGTAGGTAGGTAGGTAGGTAGGTAGGCGCTACTCGAACCGTTCGGGTAACGGGGTGGATGTTGATTCTAGTTGACAATTACTAGGTGCAGCAGCACTCTGAATGCAGGCACTCTGCTCGATGGACGCACCGCAGGAGACATATTCAAGTTCACGTTGCCACGATACGGCCAGTGGTGTGTAAGAAAATCGACGAAAATGCACGACATTGTCGCGCGATTGCAGTCGTCTGTTACCGCGGAGACGAGTGCAATATTAATGCACGAAATGTAAGAAATGCAACTACTGTGGCATACGCGCGAGGCAAATGAGACGTGACAAGACCGATCATTCGAATCATTGAAATGTTGTGAGACGCTTTTCCGACCGGTCGAGGGCGGGGATAGTACACTGGCCGGAGAACACGACCTATGCGAGCGCAATTTTGTCGACCGTTTAACTCATGCCCGACAATCTCGCCGGAGAGCAAGGACCCGGCAGAGTCTGCGGATGGAATCCTCGACGAGCGTGGGGAATATTTTGGCACGAACAATTGCGAAATTCGCTGCATTTCTTTGGGGTGACCGACGGCCCGACGTCCATAAGCGACGCCGAATCGACGTCGCGGATTGGTCGCTCACTTCGAGACGCGTCGCTCCGCAGTGGAAAACCGGCCGGTGACCGGTGACACGTGTAGATGGCGTCGATCATAGTTCGGGCGCCACCGGTGCCAGCGGGTCGGCAAAGGTGGCGTTGGAAAGCCCAAATTGTGACGAAATCGGCTGTTTTCACCCGAATTCGATGCGATCTTCGGCGATTTTCCGACGACTCTTTCAATTCGGACTACCCAACGTGCGGGGCACGTTCGGCGCAATGGTTTGCACGAAAGCGTGCCGTTCCGTTCCTATCGATGCGATCGTGGTGAAACTTGGTGAGTGTCGAGCCAAAAGATGGGGCTAGACGCGTGCCAAAATTGGTGGCATTTCGTTGAGCCAAACGTCCAAAATCCGTCATTCTTTCGGCGCGCAGGGTCATTCTGGAAAAATACACTTCCAACTTGGCGAGGCCGGCTAAAATAGTCGCCGGAGGGCTAGCGGCTTCCGGTTTTCACCAAAAGTTGGCCGGATCCTTTGACTTTCGACGAGTGCACGTTTCAAGTGTTTGCGGTGGCTCGAAGTTGGAGATATTTTCACTTTTTCAGGACAACTGATATTTCCTTGTTAAAATGCACCCTGGCTATTTCCCACCCGGTGCTGCGGTCAGATACCAACGTTTCCGATTGACCCTCGTCGGGAAAAAGCCACCTTTCCCGGCAAGTCTAAGCACCTAGCGTCGAATCTTGTGAAATGGCAGACACAGCAGCAGTTGCAGCGCCCGCGCCGGCTCCGGCCGCGGCGGCATCGCCCGCGAAGAAGACCGCCAAGTCGGCGGCGGCGGCAGCGTCGAAGAAGCCACGAGGCAAGCCAGCGCATCCCCGCACCTCGGAGATGGTCAACGGCGCGATCAAGGCGCTGAAGGAGCGCGGCGGCTCGTCCCTGCAGGCGATCAAGAAGTACATCTCGGCCAACTACAAGGTCGACGCCGAGAAGTTGTCGCCGTTCATCAAGAAGTACCTGAAGTCGGCCGTAACCAGCGGCGAGCTGGTGCAGACGAAGGGCAAGGGCGCGTCCGGCTCGTTCAAACTGTCGAGCGCCAAACCCGCCGGCGCGGCTGGTGCTCACCACCCTGCCAGCGGAGGTGGCGGCGTCGCCAAGGCCCGGAAGTCGACCGTCGGCAAGGTGGCCGCGGCGAAGAAAAAGTCTGTCAAGGCCGTGACCAAGCGCGCCTCTTCGGCTGGCTCGCCTGCCAAAAAGAAGACCGCGATCAAGAAGACCAAGTCCGCCGCTCCTGTCGCCAAGAAAGCGCCGGCCGCGAAGGCAGCCAAGGCGTCGGTCGCCGCTAAGCCGAAGAAGGCAGCCGCCCCGGCCGCAGTCTCGAAGGTGCAGAAGAAGGTGACCAAGGTGCCGACCAAGAAGCCGAAGGCACCCAAGCCGAAGAAGGCCGTGGCTGTGAAGGCCAAGCCGTCGCCGGCGAAGAAGGCGACGTCGACGAGCCGCAGTCGCAAGTGAGCTCCGCCGAGCTTCGGAGACGACTGCGACCGCGGCGACCACGGAGTCGTCAACGGCGCACTGTCCCCTGTGCACACAGGGCCGTGAACCCAAACGGCCTTTTTCAAGGCCTCCAAATCTGATCGAAAAAGAGCTTTTCGTGCACCCCGGTGTGACATGTCACGTGTCTCCATCGTATTGCAACGTTCTAGAACGCGGCCGGTGCCGGTTATGCCGTGGGGTAGATTTTAGATTCTGCCTCGGTCTACGTTTTTATTAACTTCTTCCTTTTTAGAAACCAGGTAGGCAAGTAACGAGGCGACGGCAAAAAAAAAAAAAAAATCTTATGTACCACAAATCACTTGGCATGCACGAAGATCTGAGCAGACTTGACCGCGAGATTCAGTACGGCCAGAACGCATCGCCCGTGCCGGGCTGCCGTAGCGTGGAAACAAAATGTTCGCCGTGCATTGGAAACTCTCTCATGTGATAAGTTTGGTTTTGGCCTTGAAAAAGGCCTTTTGTTGACATTGCCGCACGAGGGATGTGTTCGTACGTGACTTAGGCACGCTCCCCTCGAATACGCCGGGCGAGCTGGATGTCCTTCGGCATGATGGTCACTCGCTTGGCGTGGATCGCGCACAAGTTGGTGTCTTCGAACAGACCGACCAGGTAGGCCTCGCTGGCCTCCTGCAGGGCCATGACGGCCGAGCTCTGGAAACGCAGGTCGGTCTTGAAGTCCTGTGCGATTTCGCGAACAAGTCGCTGGAAGGGCAGCTTCCTGATGAGAAGCTCCGTGCTCTTCTGGTAGCGACGGATCTCTCGCAGGGCGACGGTACCCGGGCGATAACGATGGGGCTTCTTGACACCCCCGGTCGCCGGCGCGCTCTTGCGGGCGGCCTTGGTGGCGAGCTGCTTGCGCGGCGCCTTTCCTCCGGTCGACTTCCTTGCTGTCTGCTTGGTACGTGCCATGGCGAACGATCGGTCAAATCTGATGCGGCTTGGCGGAAAACTTGGTATATATGCTAGTCGCCGGCGTGCCGTGACCCGATTGGCCAGACCAGCCGAAGGCACCGGCGACGGGCACTTGCGGCGACGTTAAAGACACTCGGGCATGTTTGGAGGTGACAAAAATCGTGCCCAACACGTGCCGCGGGCGGCGTCGGAGGCGTCGGTTGTAAAATGCATGGCCCAGGGTGCGATGGGTTTGTGTCAGCGGCGGCAGCCGCGTCTACTGTCGGCCGGCTCGCACCTCGTGATTGGCCGTGAAAAAAGCTTATATACAGGCACCCGAAATCCCGTCTGATCACAAGTCGTCTGCCCAGCAACGAAGCAGCATCAACATGACCGGACGAGGCAAAGGAGGCAAGGGACTCGGCAAGGGAGGCGCCAAGCGTCACAGGAAAGTGTTGCGCGACAACATCCAGGGCATCACCAAGCCGGCGATCCGTCGTCTGGCTCGCCGAGGTGGAGTCAAGCGTATCTCGGGCCTGATCTACGAGGAGACTCGCGGCGTGCTCAAGGTGTTCCTTGAGAACGTGATCCGCGACGCGGTCACCTACACCGAGCACGCCAAGAGGAAGACGGTCACCGCGATGGATGTCGTCTACGCGCTCAAGCGTCAGGGACGTACCCTGTACGGATTCGGAGGCTAAGTTCGCGGCCTGACACTGCTGCACCCTCCAGCTACTGCGGCCTACCAAACGGTCCTTTTAAGGACCACCAAATTGAATTCACATCAGAGCCGATTGCTGCAGCACACTACTGTTAGGGCACAAAGACGACGACATTGCATTGCATTGTACCTTTTTCCGTTGAGTAGCGTTAAGCTAATAGCGTGAGCAACTTGTCGACGAGTTAAGGAAGGGTTTTCTGAAACGTCAACGTGAATCACGTTCACGTCTATGTTCGAAACGAGATTGAAAAGAAGCTAACCCAACTCTAGTTCAGCAACGTCGAGCGCGATCCAGCACTTGGATGGGTGACCACCTCCACCACCACCACGTGTGTCTTTTGATCGTTTTTATTATCAGCCTTCTTGTTCAACGGCGACATACGATGCCATGTAGCAACTCGGCTCTGATGTAAATATTTTGGGTGGCCTTTAAAAAGGCCGGTTGTTAGGTGCCGTAGACGAAAGCGTAGCGACGGACTTATGCCTTCTTCTCGGTCTTCTTGGGCAGAAGAACGGCCTGGATGTTGGGCAGGACACCGCCTTGGGCGATGGTCACTCCGGAGAGCAGCTTGTTGAGCTCCTCGTCGTTGCGGATGGCGAGTTGCAAGTGACGGGGAATGATGCGCGTCTTCTTGTTGTCTCGGGCGGCGTTGCCGGCCAACTCGAGCACCTCAGCGGCCAAGTACTCCATGACGGCGGCCAGGTAGACTGGTGCACCGGCGCCGACGCGCTCAGAGTAGTTGCCCTTGCGGAGCAGACGGTGGATTCGGCCGACGGGGAACTGAAGACCGGCGCGGGACGAGCGCGACTTGGATTTTCCCTTCACCTTGCCTCCTTTACCGCGTCCGGACATGTTGAGTTTCGCGGGGTGTTGACGACTGAAACGCTGCTACGACACGTAGCAGAGGTTTCAGAGAATTGACTCAAAATTTCCACGCGAACGAATTTATAGCGGACGGCGTGCGACAAACGATCCAGCACAGAGGCGCCGCCGCGACGCGTAGCGGACACCGCGCCAATTGATTGCCCAAATTCACGGAAAAAGCACGTCAATTGGTGGCTTCTGCCCTCCGCGACGACGCTGTCAGCGTCGATTCAGTAGTGCCGTGCATCTTTTGCCACTTATAAGAGCGACCAACTAAAATTACACTCCATACTTTGACCGGACACCGACCATAATGCCGCCAAAGACCAGTGGAAAAGCCGCCAAGAAGGCCGGCAAGGCCCAGAAGAACATCAGCAAGGGCGACAAGAAAAAGAAGCGCAAGAGGAAAGAGAGCTACGCTATCTACATCTACAAGGTACTGAAGCAGGTCCACCCCGACACCGGCATCTCGTCGAAGGCGATGAGCATCATGAACAGCTTCGTCAACGACATCTTCGAGCGCATCGCCGCCGAGGCCAGCCGCCTGGCGCACTACAACAAGCGATCGACGATCACGAGTCGCGAGATCCAGACCGCGGTGCGTCTGCTGCTGCCCGGCGAGCTCGCCAAGCACGCCGTCAGCGAGGGGACCAAGGCGGTCACCAAGTACACCAGCTCCAAGTAGATCGGCATCCTCCTTGTCCTCGTGGCTTGGACCGTTCGCACACCAACCGGCCTTTTTAAAGGCCACCCAAAATGTTCAAAACAGAGCCTTCGGTAGCACGCGCAAACCTTCGGCACCCTTTAGCCGGCACGTTGGGGAGAGCAGCAGCAGAGGGCCGTTCGGCCGCATTGAAGGGCACGCAATTGGCGCGATGATACCCGCTATCATCACGTGTTGCCGTTTGATAACGAATGCGAAATTGTGATCAAGAGGCTCTGAGACACCCTCCGTTCTCGTCAACGGCCATACCATGTTGAAAACACCGGTTCTCGTCCGATCACCGAAGTTAAGCAACATCGGGCGTGGTCAGTACTTGGATGGGTGACCGCTTGGGAACACCACGTGCCGTTGGCAACCAATTCTTTTTTTTTTTCTCACTTCTCTTATTTGTTCTTCAAAACATGACCCATGACTGAGAGTGCGTGCCATGGCACGGCACCGTCGCGTGCTTTACGTGAACGCGGCCTTTACGTGGCTTGCCGGTAGAGCTCGAGAATGTCACCATTGCAGTCAAAACACTCGAGATCCAAGAGGATCTACCTGCCCCGGGGGTGGCGAGTAAAATCGCGTCGAAAACGGTGCGAGTGGCGACTAATATGGCAATCCATCTCTCCCTCTCTATCTGGACGGTTCACCGAGGGTGGCACCAGCAACAGGAGCGCAAAGGTGTCACTCGGCCTCGCGACTGAAACACCTCTGCACCTCACTAGCCACACTCTAGCCACAGCTCAGTCAGCTGCCAACGATCGTAGAGGACCTCGCGACTGAAACACACTGACACCGATGCCAGCCGAATCACGGGCTGAGCCGACACTGGCAACCTAGGCCCAGAGTCCCAGCCCGTGAAAAGTAGCGGAGCCCTGGACTCTTTTTTTTTTTTTTTTTTTTTTTTTTTTTTTTTTTACCCCCCCGTAAACTAGTAAAATCCTAGGGGGGGCGTTGTTTTTTGACCCCCTGCAGAGAGTTTTTTTTTCCCCTCCTCCCCCTTGTAAACTAGTAAAATCCTAGGGGGGGGCATTGTTTTTTGACCGCCTGCAGAGAGTTTTTTTTTTACCCCCTCCCCCGTAAACTAGTAAAAATCCTAGGGGGGCGTTGTTTTTTTACCCCCCGCAGAGAGTTTTTTTTACCCCCTCCCCCGCCCGCAAAGGCCGGAAAATATGGTGCGGTGACTGAAAGCTATGCGGGAACTCGATAGTCGAGTCGACGGAAGGTTGGGAAAATATGCTAGTTTTTACCGAGATCTGTGTGGAATACAATTTTGTATTCACCAAACACCAAAGTTATTAGCGTTTAAACTAGTAAAAATCCTAGGAGGGCGTTGTTTTTTGACCCTCCCCCGCCCGCAAAGGCCGGAAAATAGGGTACGGTGACTGAAAGCTATGCGGGAACTCGATAGTCGAGTCGACGGTAGGTTGGCAAAATATGCTAGTTTTTACCGAGATCTGTGTGGAATACAATTTCGGTTCGATTACTTTGCTAAACACCAAAGTTATTAGCGTTTTTTTTTTTTTTATTTCACCGCAGTCTGTCCAGAGCATTGTGCAGTTGGCTAAATGCGAAACAGCTCGACTTTTTGGCCGACCGAGTTTTCGAAAACGAACGTGTCTTTTGATATTCAAAGCATACACACTGTTTAACGACTTTTTCAGATCCAGCCTCGTAGGAGTTAGATTTAGGCTCTTTTACATACAGTTTTAGCACTGAAAAAAGAAAAAATTAAACAAGGTGCAATTATTGAGGGAACGTTACGAAATTGCAAAAAGTGGTAGTTCGTACCGAGATCTATGTGGGATAAAATTTTCGTTTGATTATTTTGATAAACACCAAAGTTATTAGAATTTTCTTTTTTTTTAATTCACCGCAGTCGGTCTAGAGCATTGTGCAGTTAGCCAAATGCAACACAGCTCGACTTTTTGACCCAACGAGTGTTCAAAAACGAAATCTTTCGATATTCGCACGCGATTGCACCAGTATACACACTGTTTAACGACATTTTCGATCCAGCCTGCCAGGACTTCGATTTACGCCCTTTTACATACGATTCTTGGCATACAAGCGCATCGACATTTGAATCTCCCTGGCTCACTCACTAGTTCCGCGCTTTGTCGCAGGATAACGCCTAGTGCTGAATGTTAAGCCTGAATGTTAAGCGTAACCTTTTTTCATATAACGGCGTAGAAGTGCTTAAAAGAATCGTAGCGCGATAATATCACTTTCCGACTCGCACGAAGCTCAAAGGACAAAGTTTGGTGAAATTCATGAGATACTAGGCCTAACCTAACGTCACCCAAGTACCCAAGTAGATAGATAGATTGGCTAGCATTTGAAGTTTGGTTGCAGAACGTTACAAAAATGAAATAAAAATACAAGTTGCCAACGGCACGTGGTGTTCCCAAGCGGTCACCCATCCAAGTACTGACCACGCCCGATGTTGCTTAACTTCGGTGATCGGACGAGAACCGGTGTTTTCAACATGGTATGGCCGTTGACAACGTTTTCAGCGGTCCCTGTGTAACTCGTGGTGCTTGGTCAACCTCACGTTGTACGACGAACGGGAATAACGAGTCAAATGTGAACATTTCTGGTAAGTCAGATCTTGCAAAGAAGTGCCTAGAAGTGACCTTCTGAATATCTAATATCTGAATATCACTGAATATAGACCATTTCAAACCTAATCTAACCTAACTTTTGAAATTTGTCAAATACTAGACCTAACCTAACCTAACGGAACCTAATCTAACCTAACCTAACCTAACCTAACCAAATCTAACCTAACCTAACCTAACCTAACCAAACCTAACCTGACCTAACCTAACCTAACCTAACCTAACCTAACCTAACCTAACCTAACCTAACCTAACCTAACCTAACCTAACCTAACCTAACCTAACCTAACCTAACCTAACGTAACCTAACCTAACCAAACCTAACCTGACCTAACCTAACCTAACCTAACCTAACCTAACCTAACCTAACCTAACCTAACCTAACCTAACCTAACCTAACCTAACCTAACCTAACCTAACCTAACGTAACCAAACCTAACCTAACCAAACCTAACCTAACCTAACCTAACCTAACCTAACCTAACGTAACCAAACCTAACCTAACCAAACCTAACCTAACCTAACCTAACCTAACCTAACCTAACCTAACCTAACCTAACATAACCTAACCTAACCTAACCTAACCTAGCCTAACCTAACCTAACCTAACCTAACCCAACCTAACCTAACCTAACCTAACGGAACCAAATCTAATCTAATCAAACCCAACGGAACCTAACCTAACCTACAGTTTGATTTTTATTTTATTTAAAACTTACCTTGAAATGACATGCAACATCGCGGAAATACTGTTCATGCATGTTTAGACAGTTCTCGAACAATGTCAAACAACTTAATTGCCGAATAAAGTTACATTTCACTTGCACTCGATCTGGTGGAGATGTAAAAGGTATTTCACAAGTGTTACTCTCTAAGAAATCATGCACGGAAATCTTTTGACAGCCAACGTCGTATGTTTTTGAAATCTTCATCATGGTCACCTTGGAATTCACAGAGTTTCCACAATGCAGAGACCCCGAGTGACATAAGCGGCAAATTTCAAATACAAAAAAATAGGTTTCAACGAATGAAATGGTCAATACTATTTTGACTCTCAAAATCTAAAGCGGCCGACCGTCGGGCAGCGGGTACTGCTGGTTAAAAATATAGGTTGCCAACGGCACGTGGTGTTCCCAAGCGGTCACCCATCCAAGTACTGACCACGCCCGATGTTGCTTAACTTCGGTGATCGGACGAGAACCGGTGTTTTCAACATGGTATGGCCGTTGACGAGTTTGGGGCTGTAACTCGTGGTGCCTAATCGCCCTCACTTTGTACGTCGAACGTGAATAACAAGTAAAACGTGAACAAGAAGTGTCTAGGGAAGGGCCAGGAAGCGAAATAAAAGCATAGATCTCAGTGAAAATAGACCAGAACAAACCCAACTTTGACTTTGGAAAGGCACACATTTGAATAAATGAAACTGAAACTTAACCAACGCATAACGTCACCTAACCCGGCCTAACCTGCAGGTTGGCCAAAATGTTGTCACCAGAGTCGCGATCTGCACCTTGCGCAGGTAGGTAGGTAGGTAGGTAGGTAGGTAGGTAGGTAGGTAGGTAGGTAGGTAGGTAGGTAGGTAGGTAGGTAGGTAGGTAGGCGCTACTCGAACCGTTCGGGTAACGGGGTGGATGTTGATTCTAGTTGACAATTACTAGGTGCAGCAGCACTCTGAATGCAGGCACTCTGCTCGATGGACGCACCGCAGGAGACATATTCAAGTTCACGTTGCCACGATACGGCCAGTGGTGTGTAAGAAAATCGACGAAAATGCACGACATTGTCGCGCGATTGCAGTCGTCTGTTACCGCGGAGACGAGTGCAATATTAATGCACGAAATGTAAGAAATGCAACTACTGTGGCATACGCGCGAGGCAAATGAGACGTGACAAGACCGATCATTCGAATCATTGAAATGTTGTGAGACGCTTTTCCGACCGGTCGAGGGCGGGGATAGTACACTGGCCGGAGAACACGACCTATGCGAGCGCAATTTTGTCGACCGTTTAACTCATGCCCGACAATCTCGCCGGAGAGCAAGGACCCGGCAGAGTCTGCGGATGGAATCCTCGACGAGCGTGGGGAATATTTTGGCACGAACAATTGCGAAATTCGCTGCATTTCTTTGGGGTGACCGACGGCCCGACGTCCATAAGCGACGCCGAATCGACGTCGCGGATTGGTCGCTCACTTCGAGACGCGTCGCTCCGCAGTGGAAAACCGGCCGGTGACCGGTGACACGTGTAGATGGCGTCGATCATAGTTCGGGCGCCACCGGTGCCAGCGGGTCGGCAAAGGTGGCGTTGGAAAGCCCAAATTGTGACGAAATCGGCTGTTTTCACCCGAATTCGATGCGATCTTCGGCGATTTTCCGACGACTCTTTCAATTCGGACTACCCAACGTGCGGGGCACGTTCGGCGCAATGGTTTGCACGAAAGCGTGCCGTTCCGTTCCTATCGATGCGATCGTGGTGAAACTTGGTGAGTGTCGAGCCAAAAGATGGGGCTAGACGCGTGCCAAAATTGGTGGCATTTCGTTGAGCCAAACGTCCAAAATCCGTCATTCTTTCGGCGCGCAGGGTCATTCTGGAAAAATACACTTCCAACTTGGCGAGGCCGGCTAAAATAGTCGCCGGAGGGCTAGCGGCTTCCGGTTTTCACCAAAAGTTGGCCGGATCCTTTGACTTTCGACGAGTGCACGTTTCAAGTGTTTGCGGTGGCTCGAAGTTGGAGATATTTTCACTTTTTCAGGACAACTGATATTTCCTTGTTAAAATGCACCCTGGCTATTTCCCACCCGGTGCTGCGGTCAGATACCAACGTTTCCGATTGACCCTCGTCGGGAAAAAGCCACCTTTCCCGGCAAGTCTAAGCACCTAGCGTCGAATCTTGTGAAATGGCAGACACAGCAGCAGTTGCAGCGCCCGCGCCGGCTCCGGCCGCGGCGGCATCGCCCGCGAAGAAGACCGCCAAGTCGGCGGCGGCGGCAGCGTCGAAGAAGCCACGAGGCAAGCCAGCGCATCCCCGCACCTCGGAGATGGTCAACGGCGCGATCAAGGCGCTGAAGGAGCGCGGCGGCTCGTCCCTGCAGGCGATCAAGAAGTACATCTCGGCCAACTACAAGGTCGACGCCGAGAAGTTGTCGCCGTTCATCAAGAAGTACCTGAAGTCGGCCGTAACCAGCGGCGAGCTGGTGCAGACGAAGGGCAAGGGCGCGTCCGGCTCGTTCAAACTGTCGAGCGCCAAACCCGCCGGCGCGGCTGGTGCTCACCACCCTGCCAGCGGAGGTGGCGGCGTCGCCAAGGCCCGGAAGTCGACCGTCGGCAAGGTGGCCGCGGCGAAGAAAAAGTCTGTCAAGGCCGTGACCAAGCGCGCCTCTTCGGCTGGCTCGCCTGCCAAAAAGAAGACCGCGATCAAGAAGACCAAGTCCGCCGCTCCTGTCGCCAAGAAAGCGCCGGCCGCGAAGGCAGCCAAGGCGTCGGTCGCCGCTAAGCCGAAGAAGGCAGCCGCCCCGGCCGCAGTCTCGAAGGTGCAGAAGAAGGTGACCAAGGTGCCGACCAAGAAGCCGAAGGCACCCAAGCCGAAGAAGGCCGTGGCTGTGAAGGCCAAGCCGTCGCCGGCGAAGAAGGCGACGTCGACGAGCCGCAGTCGCAAGTGAGCTCCGCCGAGCTTCGGAGACGACTGCGACCGCGGCGACCACGGAGTCGTCAACGGCGCACTGTCCCCTGTGCACACAGGGCCGTGAACCCAAACGGCCTTTTTCAAGGCCTCCAAATCTGATCGAAAAAGAGCTTTTCGTGCACCCCGGTGTGACATGTCACGTGTCTCCATCGTATTGCAACGTTCTAGAACGCGGCCGGTGCCGGTTATGCCGTGGGGTAGATTTTAGATTCTGCCTCGGTCTACGTTTTTATTAACTTCTTCCTTTTTAGAAACCAGGTAGGCAAGTAACGAGGCGACGGCAAAAAAAAAAAAAAAATCTTATGTACCACAAATCACTTGGCATGCACGAAGATCTGAGCAGACTTGACCGCGAGATTCAGTACGGCCAGAACGCATCGCCCGTGCCGGGCTGCCGTAGCGTGGAAACAAAATGTTCGCCGTGCATTGGAAACTCTCTCATGTGATAAGTTTGGTTTTGGCCTTGAAAAAGGCCTTTTGTTGACATTGCCGCACGAGGGATGTGTTCGTACGTGACTTAGGCACGCTCCCCTCGAATACGCCGGGCGAGCTGGATGTCCTTCGGCATGATGGTCACTCGCTTGGCGTGGATCGCGCACAAGTTGGTGTCTTCGAACAGACCGACCAGGTAGGCCTCGCTGGCCTCCTGCAGGGCCATGACGGCCGAGCTCTGGAAACGCAGGTCGGTCTTGAAGTCCTGTGCGATTTCGCGAACAAGTCGCTGGAAGGGCAGCTTCCTGATGAGAAGCTCCGTGCTCTTCTGGTAGCGACGGATCTCTCGCAGGGCGACGGTACCCGGGCGATAACGATGGGGCTTCTTGACACCCCCGGTCGCCGGCGCGCTCTTGCGGGCGGCCTTGGTGGCGAGCTGCTTGCGCGGCGCCTTTCCTCCGGTCGACTTCCTTGCTGTCTGCTTGGTACGTGCCATGGCGAACGATCGGTCAAATCTGATGCGGCTTGGCGGAAAACTTGGTATATATGCTAGTCGCCGGCGTGCCGTGACCCGATTGGCCAGACCAGCCGAAGGCACCGGCGACGGGCACTTGCGGCGACGTTAAAGACACTCGGGCATGTTTGGAGGTGACAAAAATCGTGCCCAACACGTGCCGCGGGCGGCGTCGGAGGCGTCGGTTGTAAAATGCATGGCCCAGGGTGCGATGGGTTTGTGTCAGCGGCGGCAGCCGCGTCTACTGTCGGCCGGCTCGCACCTCGTGATTGGCCGTGAAAAAAGCTTATATACAGGCACCCGAAATCCCGTCTGATCACAAGTCGTCTGCCCAGCAACGAAGCAGCATCAACATGACCGGACGAGGCAAAGGAGGCAAGGGACTCGGCAAGGGAGGCGCCAAGCGTCACAGGAAAGTGTTGCGCGACAACATCCAGGGCATCACCAAGCCGGCGATCCGTCGTCTGGCTCGCCGAGGTGGAGTCAAGCGTATCTCGGGCCTGATCTACGAGGAGACTCGCGGCGTGCTCAAGGTGTTCCTTGAGAACGTGATCCGCGACGCGGTCACCTACACCGAGCACGCCAAGAGGAAGACGGTCACCGCGATGGATGTCGTCTACGCGCTCAAGCGTCAGGGACGTACCCTGTACGGATTCGGAGGCTAAGTTCGCGGCCTGACACTGCTGCACCCTCCAGCTACTGCGGCCTACCAAACGGTCCTTTTAAGGACCACCAAATTGAATTCACATCAGAGCCGATTGCTGCAGCACACTACTGTTAGGGCACAAAGACGACGACATTGCATTGCATTGTACCTTTTTCCGTTGAGTAGCGTTAAGCTAATAGCGTGAGCAACTTGTCGACGAGTTAAGGAAGGGTTTTCTGAAACGTCAACGTGAATCACGTTCACGTCTATGTTCGAAACGAGATTGAAAAGAAGCTAACCCAACTCTAGTTCAGCAACGTCGAGCGCGATCCAGCACTTGGATGGGTGACCACCTCCACCACCACCACGTGTGTCTTTTGATCGTTTTTATTATCAGCCTTCTTGTTCAACGGCGACATACGATGCCATGTAGCAACTCGGCTCTGATGTAAATATTTTGGGTGGCCTTTAAAAAGGCCGGTTGTTAGGTGCCGTAGACGAAAGCGTAGCGACGGACTTATGCCTTCTTCTCGGTCTTCTTGGGCAGAAGAACGGCCTGGATGTTGGGCAGGACACCGCCTTGGGCGATGGTCACTCCGGAGAGCAGCTTGTTGAGCTCCTCGTCGTTGCGGATGGCGAGTTGCAAGTGACGGGGAATGATGCGCGTCTTCTTGTTGTCTCGGGCGGCGTTGCCGGCCAACTCGAGCACCTCAGCGGCCAAGTACTCCATGACGGCGGCCAGGTAGACTGGTGCACCGGCGCCGACGCGCTCAGAGTAGTTGCCCTTGCGGAGCAGACGGTGGATTCGGCCGACGGGGAACTGAAGACCGGCGCGGGACGAGCGCGACTTGGATTTTCCCTTCACCTTGCCTCCTTTACCGCGTCCGGACATGTTGAGTTTCGCGGGGTGTTGACGACTGAAACGCTGCTACGACACGTAGCAGAGGTTTCAGAGAATTGACTCAAAATTTCCACGCGAACGAATTTATAGCGGACGGCGTGCGACAAACGATCCAGCACAGAGGCGCCGCCGCGACGCGTAGCGGACACCGCGCCAATTGATTGCCCAAATTCACGGAAAAAGCACGTCAATTGGTGGCTTCTGCCCTCCGCGACGACGCTGTCAGCGTCGATTCAGTAGTGCCGTGCATCTTTTGCCACTTATAAGAGCGACCAACTAAAATTACACTCCATACTTTGACCGGACACCGACCATAATGCCGCCAAAGACCAGTGGAAAAGCCGCCAAGAAGGCCGGCAAGGCCCAGAAGAACATCAGCAAGGGCGACAAGAAAAAGAAGCGCAAGAGGAAAGAGAGCTACGCTATCTACATCTACAAGGTACTGAAGCAGGTCCACCCCGACACCGGCATCTCGTCGAAGGCGATGAGCATCATGAACAGCTTCGTCAACGACATCTTCGAGCGCATCGCCGCCGAGGCCAGCCGCCTGGCGCACTACAACAAGCGATCGACGATCACGAGTCGCGAGATCCAGACCGCGGTGCGTCTGCTGCTGCCCGGCGAGCTCGCCAAGCACGCCGTCAGCGAGGGGACCAAGGCGGTCACCAAGTACACCAGCTCCAAGTAGATCGGCATCCTCCTTGTCCTCGTGGCTTGGACCGTTCGCACACCAACCGGCCTTTTTAAAGGCCACCCAAAATGTTCAAAACAGAGCCTTCGGTAGCACGCGCAAACCTTCGGCACCCTTTAGCCGGCACGTTGGGGAGAGCAGCAGCAGAGGGCCGTTCGGCCGCATTGAAGGGCACGCAATTGGCGCGATGATACCCGCTATCATCACGTGTTGCCGTTTGATAACGAATGCGAAATTGTGATCAAGAGGCTCTGAGACACCCTCCGTTCTCGTCAACGGCCATACCATGTTGAAAACACCGGTTCTCGTCCGATCACCGAAGTTAAGCAACATCGGGCGTGGTCAGTACTTGGATGGGTGACCGCTTGGGAACACCACGTGCCGTTGGCAACCAATTCTTTTTTTTTTTCTCACTTCTCTTATTTGTTCTTCAAAACATGACCCATGACTGAGAGTGCGTGCCATGGCACGGCACCGTCGCGTGCTTTACGTGAACGCGGCCTTTACGTGGCTTGCCGGTAGAGCTCGAGAATGTCACCATTGCAGTCAAAACACTCGAGATCCAAGAGGATCTACCTGCCCCGGGGGTGGCGAGTAAAATCGCGTCGAAAACGGTGCGAGTGGCGACTAATATGGCAATCCATCTCTCCCTCTCTATCTGGACGGTTCACCGAGGGTGGCACCAGCAACAGGAGCGCAAAGGTGTCACTCGGCCTCGCGACTGAAACACCTCTGCACCTCACTAGCCACACTCTAGCCACAGCTCAGTCAGCTGCCAACGATCGTAGAGGACCTCGCGACTGAAACACACTGACACCGATGCCAGCCGAATCACGGGCTGAGCCGACACTGGCAACCTAGGCCCAGAGTCCCAGCCCGTGAAAAGTAGCGGAGCCCTGGACTCTTTTTTTTTTTTTTTTTTTTTTTTTTTTTTTTTTTACCCCCCCGTAAACTAGTAAAATCCTAGGGGGGGCGTTGTTTTTTGACCCCCTGCAGAGAGTTTTTTTTTCCCCTCCTCCCCCTTGTAAACTAGTAAAATCCTAGGGGGGGGCATTGTTTTTTGACCGCCTGCAGAGAGTTTTTTTTTTACCCCCTCCCCCGTAAACTAGTAAAAATCCTAGGGGGGCGTTGTTTTTTTACCCCCCGCAGAGAGTTTTTTTTACCCCCTCCCCCGCCCGCAAAGGCCGGAAAATATGGTGCGGTGACTGAAAGCTATGCGGGAACTCGATAGTCGAGTCGACGGAAGGTTGGGAAAATATGCTAGTTTTTACCGAGATCTGTGTGGAATACAATTTTGTATTCACCAAACACCAAAGTTATTAGCGTTTAAACTAGTAAAAATCCTAGGAGGGCGTTGTTTTTTGACCCTCCCCCGCCCGCAAAGGCCGGAAAATAGGGTACGGTGACTGAAAGCTATGCGGGAACTCGATAGTCGAGTCGACGGTAGGTTGGCAAAATATGCTAGTTTTTACCGAGATCTGTGTGGAATACAATTTCGGTTCGATTACTTTGCTAAACACCAAAGTTATTAGCGTTTTTTTTTTTTTTATTTCACCGCAGTCTGTCCAGAGCATTGTGCAGTTGGCTAAATGCGAAACAGCTCGACTTTTTGGCCGACCGAGTTTTCGAAAACGAACGTGTCTTTTGATATTCAAAGCATACACACTGTTTAACGACTTTTTCAGATCCAGCCTCGTAGGAGTTAGATTTAGGCTCTTTTACATACAGTTTTAGCACTGAAAAAAGAAAAAATTAAACAAGGTGCAATTATTGAGGGAACGTTACGAAATTGCAAAAAGTGGTAGTTCGTACCGAGATCTATGTGGGATAAAATTTTCGTTTGATTATTTTGATAAACACCAAAGTTATTAGAATTTTCTTTTTTTTTAATTCACCGCAGTCGGTCTAGAGCATTGTGCAGTTAGCCAAATGCAACACAGCTCGACTTTTTGACCCAACGAGTGTTCAAAAACGAAATCTTTCGATATTCGCACGCGATTGCACCAGTATACACACTGTTTAACGACATTTTCGATCCAGCCTGCCAGGACTTCGATTTACGCCCTTTTACATACGATTCTTGGCATACAAGCGCATCGACATTTGAATCTCCCTGGCTCACTCACTAGTTCCGCGCTTTGTCGCAGGATAACGCCTAGTGCTGAATGTTAAGCCTGAATGTTAAGCGTAACCTTTTTTCATATAACGGCGTAGAAGTGCTTAAAAGAATCGTAGCGCGATAATATCACTTTCCGACTCGCACGAAGCTCAAAGGACAAAGTTTGGTGAAATTCATGAGATACTAGGCCTAACCTAACGTCACCCAAGTACCCAAGTAGATAGATAGATTGGCTAGCATTTGAAGTTTGGTTGCAGAACGTTACAAAAATGAAATAAAAATACAAGTTGCCAACGGCACGTGGTGTTCCCAAGCGGTCACCCATCCAAGTACTGACCACGCCCGATGTTGCTTAACTTCGGTGATCGGACGAGAACCGGTGTTTTCAACATGGTATGGCCGTTGACAACGTTTTCAGCGGTCCCTGTGTAACTCGTGGTGCTTGGTCAACCTCACGTTGTACGACGAACGGGAATAACGAGTCAAATGTGAACATTTCTGGTAAGTCAGATCTTGCAAAGAAGTGCCTAGAAGTGACCTTCTGAATATCTAATATCTGAATATCACTGAATATAGACCATTTCAAACCTAATCTAACCTAACTTTTGAAATTTGTCAAATACTAGACCTAACCTAACCTAACGGAACCTAATCTAACCTAACCTAACCTAACCTAACCAAATCTAACCTAACCTAACCTAACCTAACCAAACCTAACCTGACCTAACCTAACCTAACCTAACCTAACCTAACCTAACCTAACCTAACCTAACCTAACCTAACCTAACCTAACCTAACCTAACCTAACCTAACCTAACCTAACGTAACCTAACCTAACCAAACCTAACCTGACCTAACCTAACCTAACCTAACCTAACCTAACCTAACCTAACCTAACCTAACCTAACCTAACCTAACCTAACCTAACCTAACCTAACCTAACCTAACGTAACCAAACCTAACCTAACCAAACCTAACCTAACCTAACCTAACCTAACCTAACCTAACGTAACCAAACCTAACCTAACCAAACCTAACCTAACCTAACCTAACCTAACCTAACCTAACCTAACCTAACCTAACATAACCTAACCTAACCTAACCTAACCTAGCCTAACCTAACCTAACCTAACCTAACCCAACCTAACCTAACCTAACCTAACGGAACCAAATCTAATCTAATCAAACCCAACGGAACCTAACCTAACCTACAGTTTGATTTTTATTTTATTTAAAACTTACCTTGAAATGACATGCAACATCGCGGAAATACTGTTCATGCATGTTTAGACAGTTCTCGAACAATGTCAAACAACTTAATTGCCGAATAAAGTTACATTTCACTTGCACTCGATCTGGTGGAGATGTAAAAGGTATTTCACAAGTGTTACTCTCTAAGAAATCATGCACGGAAATCTTTTGACAGCCAACGTCGTATGTTTTTGAAATCTTCATCATGGTCACCTTGGAATTCACAGAGTTTCCACAATGCAGAGACCCCGAGTGACATAAGCGGCAAATTTCAAATACAAAAAAATAGGTTTCAACGAATGAAATGGTCAATACTATTTTGACTCTCAAAATCTAAAGCGGCCGACCGTCGGGCAGCGGGTACTGCTGGTTAAAAATATAGGTTGCCAACGGCACGTGGTGTTCCCAAGCGGTCACCCATCCAAGTACTGACCACGCCCGATGTTGCTTAACTTCGGTGATCGGACGAGAACCGGTGTTTTCAACATGGTATGGCCGTTGACGAGTTTGGGGCTGTAACTCGTGGTGCCTAATCGCCCTCACTTTGTACGTCGAACGTGAATAACAAGTAAAACGTGAACAAGAAGTGTCTAGGGAAGGGCCAGGAAGCGAAATAAAAGCATAGATCTCAGTGAAAATAGACCAGAACAAACCCAACTTTGACTTTGGAAAGGCACACATTTGAATAAATGAAACTGAAACTTAACCAACGCATAACGTCACCTAACCCGGCCTAACCTGCAGGTTGGCCAAAATGTTGTCACCAGAGTCGCGATCTGCACCTTGCGCAGGTAGGTAGGTAGGTAGGTAGGTAGGTAGGTAGGTAGGTAGGTAGGTAGGTAGGTAGGTAGGTAGGTAGGTAGGTAGGTAGGCGCTACTCGAACCGTTCGGGTAACGGGGTGGATGTTGATTCTAGTTGACAATTACTAGGTGCAGCAGCACTCTGAATGCAGGCACTCTGCTCGATGGACGCACCGCAGGAGACATATTCAAGTTCACGTTGCCACGATACGGCCAGTGGTGTGTAAGAAAATCGACGAAAATGCACGACATTGTCGCGCGATTGCAGTCGTCTGTTACCGCGGAGACGAGTGCAATATTAATGCACGAAATGTAAGAAATGCAACTACTGTGGCATACGCGCGAGGCAAATGAGACGTGACAAGACCGATCATTCGAATCATTGAAATGTTGTGAGACGCTTTTCCGACCGGTCGAGGGCGGGGATAGTACACTGGCCGGAGAACACGACCTATGCGAGCGCAATTTTGTCGACCGTTTAACTCATGCCCGACAATCTCGCCGGAGAGCAAGGACCCGGCAGAGTCTGCGGATGGAATCCTCGACGAGCGTGGGGAATATTTTGGCACGAACAATTGCGAAATTCGCTGCATTTCTTTGGGGTGACCGACGGCCCGACGTCCATAAGCGACGCCGAATCGACGTCGCGGATTGGTCGCTCACTTCGAGACGCGTCGCTCCGCAGTGGAAAACCGGCCGGTGACCGGTGACACGTGTAGATGGCGTCGATCATAGTTCGGGCGCCACCGGTGCCAGCGGGTCGGCAAAGGTGGCGTTGGAAAGCCCAAATTGTGACGAAATCGGCTGTTTTCACCCGAATTCGATGCGATCTTCGGCGATTTTCCGACGACTCTTTCAATTCGGACTACCCAACGTGCGGGGCACGTTCGGCGCAATGGTTTGCACGAAAGCGTGCCGTTCCGTTCCTATCGATGCGATCGTGGTGAAACTTGGTGAGTGTCGAGCCAAAAGATGGGGCTAGACGCGTGCCAAAATTGGTGGCATTTCGTTGAGCCAAACGTCCAAAATCCGTCATTCTTTCGGCGCGCAGGGTCATTCTGGAAAAATACACTTCCAACTTGGCGAGGCCGGCTAAAATAGTCGCCGGAGGGCTAGCGGCTTCCGGTTTTCACCAAAAGTTGGCCGGATCCTTTGACTTTCGACGAGTGCACGTTTCAAGTGTTTGCGGTGGCTCGAAGTTGGAGATATTTTCACTTTTTCAGGACAACTGATATTTCCTTGTTAAAATGCACCCTGGCTATTTCCCACCCGGTGCTGCGGTCAGATACCAACGTTTCCGATTGACCCTCGTCGGGAAAAAGCTACCTTTCCCGGCAAGTCTAAGCACCTAGCGTCGAATCTTGTGAAATGGCAGACACAGCAGCAGTTGCAGCGCCCGCGCCGGCTCCGGCCGCGGCGGCATCGCCCGCGAAGAAGACCGCCAAGTCGGCGGCGGCGGCAGCGTCGAAGAAGCCACGAGGCAAGCCAGCGCATCCCCGCACCTCGGAGATGGTCAACGGCGCGATCAAGGCGCTGAAGGAGCGCGGCGGCTCGTCCCTGCAGGCGATCAAGAAGTACATCTCGGCCAACTACAAGGTCGACGCCGAGAAGTTGTCGCCGTTCATCAAGAAGTACCTGAAGTCGGCCGTAACCAGCGGCGAGCTGGTGCAGACGAAGGGCAAGGGCGCGTCCGGCTCGTTCAAACTGTCGAGCGCCAAACCCGCCGGCGCGGCCGGTGCTCACCACCCTGCCAGCGGAGGTGGCGGCGTCGCCAAGGCCCGGAAGTCGACCGTCGGCAAGGTGGCCGCGGCGAAGAAAAAGTCTGTCAAGGCCGTGACCAAGCGCGCCTCTTCGGCTGGCTCGCCTGCCAAAAAGAAGACCGCGATCAAGAAGACCAAGTCCGCCGCTCCTGTCGCCAAGAAAGCGCCGGCCGCGAAGGCAGCCAAGGCGTCGGTCGCCGCTAAGCCGAAGAAGGCAGCCGCCCCGGCCGCAGTCTCGAAGGTGCAGAAGAAGGTGACCAAGGTGCCGACCAAGAAGCCGAAGGCACCCAAGCCGAAGAAGGCCGTGGCTGTGAAGGCCAAGCCGTCGCCGGCGAAGAAGGCGACGTCGACGAGCCGCAGTCGCAAGTGAGCTCCGCCGAGCTTCGGAGACGACTGCGACCGCGGCGACCACGGAGTCGTCAACGGCGCACTGTCCCCTGTGCACACAGGGCCGTGAACCCAAACGGCCTTTTTCAAGGCCTCCAAATCTGATCGAAAAAGAGCTTTTCGTGCACCCCGGTGTGACATGTCACGTGTCTCCATCGTATTGCAACGTTCTAGAACGCGGCCGGTGCCGGTTATGCCGTGGGGTAGATTTTAGATTCTGCCTCGGTCTACGTTTTTATTAACTTCTTCCTTTTTAGAAACCAGGTAGGCAAGTAACGAGGCGACGGCAAAAAAAAAAAAAAAATCTTATGTACCACAAATCACTTGGCATGCACGAAGATCTGAGCAGACTTGACCGCGAGATTCAGTACGGCCAGAACGCATCGCCCGTGCCGGGCTGCCGTAGCGTGGAAACAAAATGTTCGCCGTGCATTGGAAACTCTCTCATGTGATAAGTTTGGTTTTGGCCTTGAAAAAGGCCTTTTGTTGACATTGCCGCACGAGGGACGTGTTCGTACGTGACTTAGGCACGCTCCCCTCGAATACGCCGGGCGAGCTGGATGTCCTTCGGCATGATGGTCACTCGCTTGGCGTGGATCGCGCACAAGTTGGTGTCTTCGAACAGACCGACCAGGTAGGCCTCGCTGGCCTCCTGCAGGGCCATGACGGCCGAGCTCTGGAAACGCAGGTCGGTCTTGAAGTCCTGTGCGATTTCGCGAACAAGTCGCTGGAAGGGCAGCTTCCTGATGAGAAGCTCCGTGCTCTTCTGGTAGCGACGGATCTCTCGCAGGGCGACGGTACCCGGGCGATAACGATGGGGCTTCTTGACACCCCCGGTCGCCGGCGCGCTCTTGCGGGCGGCCTTGGTGGCGAGCTGCTTGCGCGGCGCCTTTCCTCCGGTCGACTTCCTTGCTGTCTGCTTGGTACGTGCCATGGCGAACGATCGGTCAAATCTGATGCGGCTTGGCGGAAAACTTGGTATATATGCTAGTCGCCGGCGTGCCGTGACCCGATTGGCCAGACCAGCCGAAGGCACCGGCGACGGGCACTTGCGGCGACGTTAAAGACACTCGGGCATGTTTGGAGGTGACAAAAATCGTGCCCAACACGTGCCGCGGGCGGCGTCGGAGGCGTCGGTTGTAAAATGCATGGCCCAGGGTGCGATGGGTTTGTGTCAGCGGCGGCAGCCGCGTCTACTGTCGGCCGGCTCGCACCTCGTGATTGGCCGTGAAAAAAGCTTATATACAGGCACCCGAAATCCCGTCTGATCACAAGTCGTCTGCCCAGCAACGAAGCAGCATCAACATGACCGGACGAGGCAAAGGAGGCAAGGGACTCGGCAAGGGAGGCGCCAAGCGTCACAGGAAAGTGTTGCGCGACAACATCCAGGGCATCACCAAGCCGGCGATCCGTCGTCTGGCTCGCCGAGGTGGAGTCAAGCGTATCTCGGGCCTGATCTACGAGGAGACTCGCGGCGTGCTCAAGGTGTTCCTTGAGAACGTGATCCGCGACGCGGTCACCTACACCGAGCACGCCAAGAGGAAGACGGTCACCGCGATGGATGTCGTCTACGCGCTCAAGCGTCAGGGACGTACCCTGTACGGATTCGGAGGCTAAGTTCGCGGCCTGACACTGCTGCACCCTCCAGCTACTGCGGCCTACCAAACGGTCCTTTTAAGGACCACCAAATTGAATTCACATCAGAGCCGATTGCTGCAGCACACTACTGTTAGGGCACAAAGACGACGACATTGCATTGCATTGTACCTTTTTCCGTTGAGTAGCGTTAAGCTAATAGCGTGAGCAACTTGTCGACGAGTTAAGGAAGGGTTTTCTGAAACGTCAACGTGAATCACGTTCACGTCTATGTTCGAAACGAGATTGAAAAGAAGCTAACCCAACTCTAGTTCAGCAACGTCGAGCGCGATCCAGCACTTGGATGGGTGACCACCTCCACCACCACCACGTGTGTCTTTTGATCGTTTTTATTATCAGCCTTCTTGTTCAACGGCGACATACGATGCCATGTAGCAACTCGGCTCTGATGTAAATATTTTGGGTGGCCTTTAAAAAGGCCGGTTGTTAGGTGCCGTAGACGAAAGCGTAGCGACGGACTTATGCCTTCTTCTCGGTCTTCTTGGGCAGAAGAACGGCCTGGATGTTGGGCAGGACACCGCCTTGGGCGATGGTCACTCCGGAGAGCAGCTTGTTGAGCTCCTCGTCGTTGCGGATGGCGAGTTGCAAGTGACGGGGAATGATGCGCGTCTTCTTGTTGTCTCGGGCGGCGTTGCCGGCCAACTCGAGCACCTCAGCGGCCAAGTACTCCATGACGGCGGCCAGGTAGACTGGTGCACCGGCGCCGACGCGCTCAGAGTAGTTGCCCTTGCGGAGCAGACGGTGGATTCGGCCGACGGGGAACTGAAGACCGGCGCGGGACGAGCGCGACTTGGATTTTCCCTTCACCTTGCCTCCTTTACCGCGTCCGGACATGTTGAGTTTCGCGGGGTGTTGACGACTGAAACGCTGCTACGACACGTAGCAGAGGTTTCAGAGAATTGACTCAAAATTTCCACGCGAACGAATTTATAGCGGACGGCGTGCGACAAACGATCCAGCACAGAGGCGCCGCCGCGACGCGTAGCGGACACCGCGCCAATTGATTGCCCAAATTCACGGAAAAAGCACGTCAATTGGTGGCTTCTGCCCTCCGCGACGACGCTGTCAGCGTCGATTCAGTAGTGCCGTGCATCTTTTGCCACTTATAAGAGCGACCAACTAAAATTACACTCCATACTTTGACCGGACACCGACCATAATGCCGCCAAAGACCAGTGGAAAAGCCGCCAAGAAGGCCGGCAAGGCCCAGAAGAACATCAGCAAGGGCGACAAGAAAAAGAAGCGCAAGAGGAAAGAGAGCTACGCTATCTACATCTACAAGGTACTGAAGCAGGTCCACCCCGACACCGGCATCTCGTCGAAGGCGATGAGCATCATGAACAGCTTCGTCAACGACATCTTCGAGCGCATCGCCGCCGAGGCCAGCCGCCTGGCGCACTACAACAAGCGATCGACGATCACGAGTCGCGAGATCCAGACCGCGGTGCGTCTGCTGCTGCCCGGCGAGCTCGCCAAGCACGCCGTCAGCGAGGGGACCAAGGCGGTCACCAAGTACACCAGCTCCAAGTAGATCGGCATCCTCCTTGTCCTCGTGGCTTGGACCGTTCGCACACCAACCGGCCTTTTTAAAGGCCACCCAAAATGTTCAAAACAGAGCCTTCGGTAGCACGCGCAAACCTTCGGCACCCTTTAGCCGGCACGTTGGGGAGAGCAGCAGCAGAGGGCCGTTCGGCCGCATTGAAGGGCACGCAATTGGCGCGATGATACCCGCTATCATCACGTGTTGCCGTTTGATAACGAATGCGAAATTGTGATCAAGAGGCTCTGAGACACCCTCCGTTCTCGTCAACGGCCATACCATGTTGAAAACACCGGTTCTCGTCCGATCACCGAAGTTAAGCAACATCGGGCGTGGTCAGTACTTGGATGGGTGACCGCTTGGGAACACCACGTGCCGTTGGCAACCAATTCTTTTTTTTTTTCTCACTTCTCTTATTTGTTCTTCAAAACATGACCCATGACTGAGAGTGCGTGCCATGGCACGGCACCGTCGCGTGCTTTACGTGAACGCGGCCTTTACGTGGCTTGCCGGTAGAGCTCGAGAATGTCACCATTGCAGTCAAAACACTCGAGATCCAAGAGGATCTACCTGCCCCGGGGGTGGCGAGTAAAATCGCGTCGAAAACGGTGCGAGTGGCGACTAATATGGCAATCCATCTCTCCCTCTCTATCTGGACGGTTCACCGAGGGTGGCACCAGCAACAGGAGCGCAAAGGTGTCACTCGGCCTCGCGACTGAAACACCTCTGCACCTCACTAGCCACACTCTAGCCACAGCTCAGTCAGCTGCCAACGATCGTAGAGGACCTCGCGACTGAAACACACTGACACCGATGCCAGCCGAATCACGGGCTGAGCCGACACTGGCAACCTAGGCCCAGAGTCCCAGCCCGTGAAAAGTAGCGGAGCCCTGGACTCTTTTTTTTTTTTTTTTTTTTTTTTTTTTTTTTTTACCCCCCCGTAAACTAGTAAAATCCTAGGGGGGGCGTTGTTTTTTGACCCCCTGCAGAGAGTTTTTTTTTCCCCTCCTCCCCCTTGTAAACTAGTAAAATCCTAGGGGGGGGCATTGTTTTTTGACCGCCTGCAGAGAGTTTTTTTTTTACCCCCTCCCCCGTAAACTAGTAAAAATCCTAGGGGGGCGTTGTTTTTTTACCCCCCGCAGAGAGTTTTTTTTACCCCCTCCCCCGCCCGCAAAGGCCGGAAAATATGGTGCGGTGACTGAAAGCTATGCGGGAACTCGATAGTCGAGTCGACGGAAGGTTGGGAAAATATGCTAGTTTTTACCGAGATCTGTGTGGAATACAATTTTGTATTCACCAAACACCAAAGTTATTAGCGTTTAAACTAGTAAAAATCCTAGGAGGGCGTTGTTTTTTGACCCTCCCCCGCCCGCAAAGGCCGGAAAAATAGGGTACGGTGACTGAAAGCTATGCGGGAACTCGATAGTCGAGTCGACGGTAGGTTGGCAAAATATGCTAGTTTTTACCGAGATCTGTGTGGAATACAATTTCGGTTCGATTACTTTGCTAAACACCAAAGTTATTAGCGTTTTTTTTTTTTTTATTTCACCGCAGTCTGTCCAGAGCATTGTGCAGTTGGCTAAATGCGAAACAGCTCGACTTTTTGGCCGACCGAGTTTTCGAAAACGAACGTGTCTTTTGATATTCAAAGCATACACACTGTTTAACGACTTTTTCAGATCCAGCCTCGTAGGAGTTAGATTTAGGCTCTTTTACATACAGTTTTAGCACTGAAAAAAGAAAAAATTAAACAAGGTGCAATTATTGAGGGAACGTTACGAAATTGCAAAAAGTGGTAGTTCGTACCGAGATCTATGTGGGATAAAATTTTCGTTTGATTATTTTGATAAACACCAAAGTTATTAGAATTTTCTTTTTTTTTAATTCACCGCAGTCGGTCTAGAGCATTGTGCAGTTAGCCAAATGCAACACAGCTCGACTTTTTGACCCAACGAGTGTTCAAAAACGAAATCTTTCGATATTCGCACGCGATTGCACCAGTATACACACTGTTTAACGACATTTTCGATCCAGCCTGCCAGGACTTCGATTTACGCCCTTTTACATACGATTCTTGGCATACAAGCGCATCGACATTTGAATCTCCCTGGCTCACTCACTAGTTCCGCGCTTTGTCGCAGGATAACGCCTAGTGCTGAATGTTAAGCCTGAATGTTAAGCGTAACCTTTTTTCATATAACGGCGTAGAAGTGCTTAAAAGAATCGTAGCGCGATAATATCACTTTCCGACTCGCACGAAGCTCAAAGGACAAAGTTTGGTGAAATTCATGAGATACTAGGCCTAACCTAACGTCACCCAAGTACCCAAGTAGATAGATAGATTGGCTAGCATTTGAAGTTTGGTTGCAGAACGTTACAAAAATGAAATAAAAATACAAGTTGCCAACGGCACGTGGTGTTCCCAAGCGGTCACCCATCCAAGTACTGACCACGCCCGATGTTGCTTAACTTCGGTGATCGGACGAGAACCGGTGTTTTCAACATGGTATGGCCGTTGACAACGTTTTCAGCGGTCCCTGTGTAACTCGTGGTGCTTGGTCAACCTCACGTTGTACGACGAACGGGAAT
>CANOQG010000005.1:0-108000 GCA_947568835.1 Protonemura montana | reverse complement strand
TGTTCGATTCAGCAGATGATCGGTCCATGACATTATTGACTCAATGAACGCAATGCAATCTCTGTGTGTTTTTCAAAGTCTGGTCTTGTGTTCTGATTGCAGAAATCAGCGCTGACACGTTCGATACGCGATTGGTGACGCCGGTGGTGCAGCCACCTTTCCAGGTGGTTAAGACAAATAACAGCTTCACTGTCCAGTGCAACTTTCCACACCCGCTGATCGACTGCCGGGTCTGGTTATCGTCCTATAATAATAAAATCCAAGTGGCGGACTTTAGCCGCGGCCCGCAATCGCCCCAACAATCTTTTAAAGACAGATCATCCGATGGATTCACGGTGACTTACGTCGGGAGAGGATTGTCCGCTGGAGATTGTGGAGTCACTCTGCTGGAGCCATACTTTGGTACGAGTCACCTTGTTGAGTGCCGAGTTGAGTGCCTGGGTCGTGCTGCTGATGGCAGCTGGAGTCGCGGGACCGCGATGGTGTGGTCCACTTGTAAGTGCTGTACAATGCAAGGGACGGGAGGATTCACTTGTTGCATGTGATGGGATGATTCGTTTCACTGTTGACAACGCATGGGTTTGGAAACAAGTTTTTACAGCAATTTGTTGTTTTTTCTGTTACCAAGGTAATTGGAACGTTAGTTTCTTAAATTTTAGCAGACTTGCCAATCTTTTCATGATTAAACACTTTTTTTGGATAATTTTTAATCAATACGATTTTTTTCAATGTCCAGATAAATAAGCCATTGTAATTAGTTTTAAACTGGGACATTTTAAAACTTGCCCCAACTCTTATTAAAGTTAAAGTTAAATCTGTGAAGTTGTCAACCTGGCCGTGGTCTTGTTGACCAATAATTGTCTCCATCTCTTCACAGGGCACTCCATGTTTGCTTCCACCTTGCTGACACCGCGTCGCATTGTGGTCGCTCCAGGCTCCGACGTGGCCGTGCTGCTCAAGTCTCCCGTGGAACTTGATTGGTGTTACCTCGATACACCTGTTGATTACAGAGTGCGCTTGTACCCGAACGGGACGACCAACAACAACCGATATCGTCAACACGGCCGTGGATTGGCCCAACAGGAATGCGGCCAACTGGTGTCCAACGTGCAGCAGCGCGATGCAGGGGTTTGGACTTGGTGGGCTCGGCAGCATGGTAGCGGCTCGAAATATACTACTCAGTCAACAATAGTAGTTGTCTTGTGTAAGTAAACCTCTGCCCCATGGGAGCCAGATCCACATGGCAGTGTTTAAGTTTAACCGCGACACTTAAATATGAGCAGCCAATCACTGACGGTTTCCAGATTTTCATGGTGATTTCCAGTACGTTGCCATGGTGATAACAACTTGACTACCAAACTGACTGGTCTTACACTCTGCATTGAGGATTTCATTAGTCTTGCTTGACGACGGTGTTTAACAACTCTATACCTTGCAACAATGGTCAAATGAAGTCGATGAATAGTAGGTTGATGTTCAACCTAGCCTAGGAGGAAGAGGAGAAATCCGGTGCTAGCTTGCTGTGAATGCCTCATAGCCTCATTATCCTTTTCATACTGAACGCCTTGTTAACTAATCAATCAAGACATGGACCCAGCAACTAAAGGAACCAGCTTCGAGCGTTTGAACATTTGTGGGCTGCAAACCTGAAAGTGCTGCTAGCCTTGAGTAGTTATGAATACGAGGATGAAGTTGTAATCACGATGAACCCAGATGTCATGGAAATGATCTGGACCAATCACAGCGCACCTCCATGAGGTCAAGGTTCACGCGCATTACTTTCACCCGTCAGATGTCTGTTTTAGGACAAAAATTCCATCCTGAAAGAGTTTATACCGTAAACAAAAGACATCGACTGTGTTTAAAGCTTGCCACCTGCTTTTTTTCCAGCCGCCCCTGTGGGAGACCCGATACTAGAGATGAGTGACCTTCAGAGCCTGCGCGCTGGCTCGATCCTACAAGCTTCGTGCCGTGCGCCTCCTAGTGCTCCGCCAGCGAACCTGACCTGGCTCTTGGACGGCCACGTGGTCCGTCGAGATCAGAGCAATGACACCTTGCTAGAGGACGTGGCATCAGCACTTCCCTGGCAACCTCAGCCTGTCATTCAAACTTTCACCTACAACCTGTCAACCGAAGACATGGGCAAGAGGTTGGAATGCCGGATGGACCACGCGGCGCTGTCGTCACCAAAGAGCGTCGCCCTCGTGCTCCCAGGAAGCTGTGAGTTGAGTGTATAGATCACATATGTTACGTGTTAATCAATCGTTGAGGTAAACATTGACGGAGATGTTTTGAGCATGAAAAGTCTTGAAAGCGAGTAACCTTAGAGAAATATCAAAGTTAAAATTTCATTCAACAGTGGCTCCACTTAACGTGATGTTCCGGTACTCTGCATTTTTGTCGGTAAGGTAGTCATTTTTCACGCAGAGACTGTAACATTGACGTTGTTTATCTACCTAGAACCTACACTCAAAGATGTTATATATATACATATCGTATATATATATCATATCATATCATATATCATATGTGATATGTGACATATCACATATGTGATCACTCAGCTGTGATAGAGACCAGATTTTGCCAGCTATCTTTTCTGTCCAACATGGTATGCCCATGCTGTACAATTCGGAAACAATAAGCTGTCGGAACAAACTGGTGTAATTACCGATGTTGAAACAATGTTTTGTTGCTGGGATAAGACTTGGACGTTGCACGAGACTTGGATCCAGTAGCACATTGTTACAATAATATTAGTATCCGATTGGCTGTGACCATAGAAGTGAATCTTCATATTTTCATCTGGAATTGTGATGTAGTGGGTGGACAATTTTCATTCAGAAGTGATGTTATAAAAGTCTTCTTATTGCCCAGCATTTATTATGGTCTCTAACCAAACATCACAATGTTATCGCAGGATAAAAGCAACAGACAACCACAACCACTTGGTAAATGTTTAATGTTTTCATTCTCCACGAGACATAACCAACAAATTGTATTGTAATTAGCGCCAACATATCACATATATCATACATTATAAACTAATTTCATTACAAACGCTATGTTTAGACACTGCAACAACACAGAGTATGCCAGCGCCAAGTGCACCAACACCGAGTATGCCAGTGCCATGCGCACCAACGTCGTGTATGCCAGTGCCATGCGCACCAACGGCGAGTATGCCAGCGCCATGTGCACCAACGACGTGTGTTCCGGCACCAACACCAGCAGCTACCGCCGAGGCTGGCTGCTCAGCGCTGGCGACAACCTCTGTGAACGCCAGCTGCACGATGAAAGGAATTGCCATTGACTGCGAGGTTGCGCCTGTGCCCGTGGGAACAGTTGCCAGCCTCGCATGCCGCCAAGGTTACGCACCACAGATAAACAAGCCTGGAGCACGGGTCACGACATGCGGAGACAAGAAACAATGGCGTCCGAGACCGCTAGCCTGTGAACTCGGTGAGTTTGACACATTACATCTTTTCACAGATATACAGTCAATTATTTAAAGGGGCATTTACCCTTCAAAATTAATTTTTTCCATAGATTTGAAATTTTAGTATGAATTGAAATTGACCTATTTTAAAGAATTAAAAAAAAATGGATTTGCAATTAATTATCTGAGATTTGTGGCTCTTCTTGCGGCGCGATCTGAGAGCCGAGTACAATTCTCTTGTAGAATACTGTCATTCCCTGCCGCCGCTCCGCTGACCAAAGTTGCCAAAAGTCTATCCCCTCCCTGCTCTATCCCCTCCCTACCCTATCCCCTCCCTGCCCTATCCCCTCCCTACCGATTCTACCTTCCGAGCGCTGTCGCTGCACGGAAATATGCAACATGCTCCGTGGTTACAGGAGTTTTTTTTTATTCTCCAAAAGCCATTATTAAATCTTCAAATCTATGGTAAAAATGAATTTTGAATGGTAAATGCCCCTTTAAACCACTTGTGGAAACATAGCCAGCCATATTAGGCCATGTATCACACCCAGAGTATCGAATCTATTCAGAAAACTAACAGCAGACAATAGAAAACTATTCACAAGAGAATGCATTGTGACCTTACCTAGCGTTTTAATCTTAGAATCACTGTCCTGCATTTTTAAAGAAAAGCATCGTTTAATAAAAAAATTCAGACAAACACTCATATGTAACCAGAAATTGCACAAAACTTAGATTAAATTGTTTTACAGACCAAGCATATCTTTATCTTGGTATTAAACTTTTTAACAGCCTTCCTGACAATGTTGCTACAATAGCTGATTTTTTAAAGTTTAGAAGAACTATTAAAAACTTGTTATTATGCAAAGGTACTCATAATATTAACAATTTTTATAAATTAGTCACGAACGATTGGATAAAGGTATGACTGTTGTTACTTTAGTATTTCACATGCCTATCTTAGTATTTTAGTATTAGCCGTTGTCTTTGTTTTTTGCAATTTCTTTGTAATCACAGTGTGTTTTTATTTTTGACGAGTCCACATCCATTTACTCTTCGAATGTAAGCCCTGAGATTCTAGACAAATAAATATACAATACAATATATCTGTATCAACATGCTGTGCTCTGAAGCAAGGCTTGCTATGCTCAAAAGCAAGGCTTGCTGTGCTCTGAAGCAAGGCTTGCTGTGGTCTGAAGCAAGGCTTGCTGTGCTCTGAAGCAAGACTTGCTGTGCTCTGAAGCAAGGCTTGCTGTGCTCTGAAGCAAGGCTTGCTGTGCTCTGAAGCAAGGCTTGCTGAGCCTTTACTTACTGCTGGCTGGTGCCTTTCTTTGTCGTAGACTGCGGTCTCCGGGTGGAAAGTTTCTCTTTACGGTCCGTAGGCGGGACAGAAGCACGGTCCGCCGAGTTCCCGTGGCACGTCGCTGTGTTCCAAAAGAACAACAACTCTTATGATCCCATTTGCGGCGGGTCACTCATCACGCTGGAGTTCTTTATCTCGGGTAGGTAGAGACCACTGTTACGGTGTGCATCTTAATTTGTATTTAGCTGAACTTTTGCCTTGAGCTTACTTGGAAAATATCTGTCATATTTGTTACATTGCTTGCAGTGGGTGACAAATAAGCCCATATAATTTCTGCCATGGATTTGCACATGCTAAACACTCAGTGACAAGTTAAGCCAGTAAAGAATGCCGATCTCTAGTACCAACATCTTTGATGCTGAACTTCCAAATTACACAGTTTAACTCCTGGCACCATCGGAAGACATGGTTTACACTTCCATCTGGTCACTAGCTCTCGACGGCTTTTTTACAATTGCTCTGATCCTTGGCTGTTGCAGCGGCTCACTGCTTTTGGAATGAGATCACGAAGAAGTCAGTGAATGAGTCCAAGTACAAGGCTGCCGCCGGGAAGTTCAGTCTTTCTTGGGATACAACGGACGACCAAGAACAGCGAAGGGATGTGAGAGCGATCCACATCCCCGAGCATTATGGTGGATTTTCAAAGCTGTTAGAATCAGATATTGCCGTCGTTCAACTGTCAACGCCTGTCACAGCGACGTTGGCAGTTGGACAAGTTTGTCTGGATTGGAGCACGTCGTTTGAGAAGCAGCAGCTTACGACCAACAACATGGGCCTCGTAAGTTCTCCACGAGGAAGTTTACCTTACAAAGACATAGCTGGACATAACATGCAACTTTTATTGTTTATAACCCTTTTATGAGCCGGCTATTATAATTATATATTCTGTGATTATACCTTCTCTTAGTTATTTCTGGCCAGTCAACAATTATGCTATGAAAACCAGATCTCAGCATCCCAACGGGTCTTGTTGTAGGTTCCAGGATGGGGCATAACGGAGGACAACACCATGAGCCCCACCCTCCGTTATGTCGATCTACCGTTTGTGTCATACCAGGACTGCTATTCTTCCGTGCCCGAAGACTTTACCAAATTCCTACTCCGCGACAAGCTTTGTGGCGGATACCGGAACCGTTCAACCAGCGTTTGTGGCGGCGACTCGGGCGGCGGTTTCGTCTTTCCGGCAACGAAGTTAGCCGAAGACCGGTACTTCCTCAGAGGAGTAGTGAGTGGTGCGCCCCGGCAAACGGAAAATAGTTTATTGATCTGCAACGCGGAACACATGACTTCTTTTACAAAAATTTCATCATACGTTGACTGGTTGCGGGACATTGTGTTTACAAACTTTACTGGCAATTAAATCAAACTTTTAGTGGGCTTCGGCTTTGTCAGGATCAATGGTGATTAACGCAACCTTTGAAGAAAAAAACTCAACTACAAATAGCATTCTTTTCACTAATTTTAATATTACTCATAAGATTGGTTTACATAAACTAGCAGTGCATCCGCTTTGCACGCAGCTGCCGTGTGTCAAGTGGGAATAAAACAGTTGAGTGTGTAAATTATTTGTTTTTAGAGAAACAATGTCAATGTTACAGTCTCTGTATTTATAAAATTGTAAAAAATAGATTTTTTAATTAATTTATTTTAAGAATTTATGCTTTTGTCGCCCGCAAAAAGTTTTCGTATTGGATTTTAACCTGTTTAACATTTTCTGTGTATTATTTTTTGTTTAATTTTAAGAGAAAAAAAAAGCAGTATATTATTGAAGCTTGAGAATGCCACGGGCTTGTACGTTGTAGAGATTTAATTATTTGAAATATTAATTAAAAGTGTGGCATTTCACTTTTATTGCGTATTTGGATTATATTAGTTTTAACTGCACCTCTGTACGCCCTCCACAAATATTCCCATCCAGTTCCGTCGAGAAGCCGAAAACAGAATGACATCTGTTAATGTGTTTTTATACATAAAATTATGTTAGGGTTGGCACCTCATTATTTAAGTGAGGAGATTAAGTTAGTAGATAGCATTCATAATTATAATTCTAGAAATAGGAATAATATATTTGTTAAGTATTCTAAATTAAATACAGTAATAACTTTAAAAGAATTAGTTATTAAAATAAATTGTCAAATGAAATTAGGAATATAAAAACTGTAAATATATTTAAAACTAAATTGTACGAGAAATTTAATGACGACGAAACGAAAAATGTAATGTAAAATTGTAATTTTTTTAATAGCTAAAAAAACTAAATAAAAACCATTCCATACAAACAAACAAAGAAACAAACAATAATCTGGCTGTACAAGAAGCCAAGCATCCATGACTTCAAAATCACCCTAATTAATGTCTGGAGAATTGTTACCTGAAGGGTGACAGGTACAAACAAAAGTTGGAGGACAGAGCAGAGTTTTAAATAGATAAATAAATTCTTTATGATTGTTTTTAGACTCATGTCTACTTGATTTATCCTTAGCACAAGTTTTTAGAAAAACTATTTCAACTGGGTTTTGAACTATTTGGGTACATAGGTACATAGGTACATAGGTACATAGGTACGTAGGTACATAGGTACATGGGTACATAGGTACATAGGTACATAGGTACATGGGTACATAGGTACATAGGTACGTAGGTACATAGGTACATGGGTACATAGGTACATAGGTACATAGGTACATAGGTACATAGGCACATAGGTACGTAGGTACATAGGTACATAGGTACATAGGCACATAGTTACGTAGGTACATAGGTACGTAGGTACATAGGTACATAGGCACATAGGCACATAGGTACATAGATACATAGGTACATAGGTACATAGGTACATAGGTACATAGGTACATAGGCACATAGGCACATAGGTACGTAGGTACATAGGTACATAGGTACATAGGTACATAGGTACATAGGTACATAGGTACATAGGTACATAGGTACATAGGTACATAGGCACATAGGCACATAGGTACGTAGGTACATAGGTACATAGGTACATAGGCACATAGGTACATAGGTACATAGGTACATAGGTACATAGGTACATAGGTACATAGGTACATAGGTACATTGGTACATAGGTACATAGATACAAAGGTACATAGGTACCTATGTACCTATGTACCAATAAATAAATAATAATAACAAGTATATTATTCAATTCCATCTCATTTTATCATATAATCGTCAATCATGATTGATTTCATCTCCCTACTGTCGTCATCAATTAAAGTTGTTTTAAATGCCTGACAGGTAGGCAGCCAGTGGTCCACATAAGCACGTGTTGGTGCAGGACCACATGGCCGCCTGTCACAGCTGAGCTTGGCGAAGTAGGATCGTAGCTTTGACGAAATATGTAAATTACGTCTTGCATCAATAGAATTTCGCTGTTCAAAGTAAAGAAAGGATGCAGGTCGCTGATCAAGTTAATGAATTAGATCTTGATGGTTGGTAAAAGAGATCTAATAGAAGATAACATGGTAGCTAATGGTAGGTAGTGGTCGTAGGCTCGAATTCTTCATTCTATAGTCATAGTTATTCTCTCTTGATTTTAAAATGTCTATAAATTGGTTTGTTCTCTTCACCAGGACACCTGCTTCTGTCTAAGCGTTCAACGAGGAAGCAGCATTGGGTCTGACCAACCTTGTAGCATAGACGACTCTGGGCTGAATGTTCGATGTCAACATTAGGAAGACGATTCAATCCAACCTCGAGTGGCTTGTTTAGCTTGATTTCATGAAATCCTCCTTCAGAAGGTTGCTAACCAAGAGAAAATTTTGAAGCTCGCAGACACCACAAGAAAAACACAGTGCTTCGTGCTCTCCACCACAATTGCGTTGGTAACTAATTGCAGGTGGTTATTAATTAATTTATGAAGAGATTGTAAAAGAAGTAAATGTCAGCCATTTATAGAAAAACTATTTGAACTGGGTTTTTAATGCTAAGTAAAGGGCTACTAAATTTCCCGACGTTTCGTAACATATACTAGTTACTTCTTCAGAGGTTTGAGCAGTCCTGACAATTTTCCAATAACAAAAGAACCACATAAAATTATAACAATTACCAAGTTCAAGCTTCCTAAATGCATCTAAATAAAATAATCAGAGTCAATAACTCAAAAACTAATGTATGTACTAATGTAGAAAAGTCAGAGAAGCAATAAAAATTAAAAAACAACCCAATAACTTCAATAGAGATGATAGTTTTCAACTTGATAGAGCTTGGGGAACAATTTTACAACAGAAAAATGTAATAGAGAATATCAGTGAGGAGACAGAAGAAATCAGCACAAAAAATCCAGAAGAAAATATTTGGACGAGTAGATTAAGAACTAAACGTAACGAATAAGGAAATTTTGATTGTATCACATAACGTTAGGACAACCTCGAAAAATTGGCGTTTTTTCCAAACACATAATTAGTTAGCTAAAAAACTCCAATGTGTTCGAGTTTTTATTTCAGAAAATACACAATACATTAGTTTTTAAGTTATTGACCCTGATTATTTTATTTAGATGCATTTAGGAAGCTTGAACTTGGTAATTGTTATAATTTTATGTGGTTCTTTTGTTATTGGAAAATTGTCAGGACTGCTCTTACCCTTGATAAAGTAACAGGTACAAGTTACGAAACGTTGGGAAATTCAGTTGTTCTTCACTTAGCATTCAAAACCCAGTTGAAATAGTTTTTCTATGAATCATGTCCATTTCTTCTATCTGTTAGATGAGCCTACAAAGTAAACCCTTCCTTTGTTCAATAAATAATAATTCTCAATGCAATTAATGGACAGTTAAATTGTTTCTTCTAGAAGCCTAAGGATGGCTTCTAGCAGCACCAACAAGAAAGTCACATTGTTGGGAGCATTGTTAACAATGAGAACTTCAATTCACTTGCCACTGATTTCAATACAAGGTTAGTTGAAGTTGATGCAATTGCTCTTATAAGAAACCAAAGAGTGACTGTCATAGTCTAAGTCTTGAATTCTTTCCTTCTAGATTGCTCTCAATGGTTGCTGGTGACCTGCACATAGGCAAGAACCAACTACAGAAATCTTTCATTATTCAACCAAGCTTGTCATGTCCACTTCAGGTAAGCAATTCAGAAGAATCCACAAGACTTATATTTGACGTATTGTAGCTTTTTACTGCAGTCGTTCACGCATTTCTAAAGGATTAATATTTAAACTAATTGACAATTGTAGAGAAATTTGTATGAAATGTTTGATTGTTGTCTGAAACAAATGAACCAACAAAGTTTGAATTCCTGTCAGAGTGGATGCCAGGTATGTTTTACAGGCTTACTACTATCCAGTCGAATGCACTGCCTAGCAGATATTGAGATACTAGCAAGATTGTTCAGTATTCAGTTCTGTTTTACTTTGCAAAGCAAGGTTTTGAATGTGATGTTGTCTGAACCAGCTTTTAGCCGGTTCTAACCGGTTCTAACAAGACGATGAGTGTAATAACATGTGCTAATGGAAATAATAAGTAACTGGGATTGAAGTACAGTGAGAATATTTTCATTGATCACTTTATTCTTTGCTTTGAGGAGGTTAGACTAGACTTTCTGAGACTCAAGCTGTGAATTGTTATTTTGCAGATTGCTGAGAAACTCAATTAGAAACATCAGATCAGCTGACATTTGGGTGTCAAGAAAGCCTGTCAACTCCAAGCGATGTGTCATTGTTCAGTTCAAGTTGCAAGCCAAGCGAGAGCTTATCAATAGTATATTCAACAACAATATCTGTTAACATAACAACAAACTTGATCAACTTAAGCATTTAGTATTTTAATATCATGGTCATTGTTTATTCCTGTCATAATTCAACATTGTCTGACAAGATTCAATTGAAATCATGTCTGTGTTATTATGACCAGTAAACTATGTTCTGCTGATGGAAATACAAGACGTTGTCCTGCTTGGGGGTTACAAAGTTGACCTGCATAAAGATGGCCCATTTTAAACACGCCGTTTAAATATTGCTTAATCGGCGTTTAGGTGAGGTTTTCAGGCAAATTGATTTTGCCTGTTAGGCTGAAGTTTAGAAATGTTAAGATGCGTATAAAACTCTACAAAGCAGAGAGAAATTGGAATTTGTTGCTGATTTGGGTAGACCTGGCTGAGAACCTGTCGGAGAAAATACATTTTATTTTCCAGTCGTCACATTTTGTCTGTTCGTGAATATTTGAACCGGGAAGGATGGGGTTGAACTTTTCAACTGTTATTTGGAGGCCAAGAAGTCTCATTGATATTTTGTTTGTATTTGTTTGCCATTAAATATTTTGTTTCAAAGCAAACACATTGTTTAAAACTACTTATTTCTCATTCTTTGTGTGTGATGTTTACATATTTTAGTTTGGAATTATAAAAATATCAGTGTTTTCATGAATTAAATGACCGTGCCAGTTCATGATTATCAATCGTGGTACTGAGGTGATGGAAACAGTAATGTATTACAAGCTACCAAATAGTCTGAATGTCATCAGCTGGGATCAAGGTGGCTGGGATAGAAATCTGTTTGAAACTAAAATTAAACTTTTTCTTTAATGACAAATGTCATTTACAGCCTGGACCAGTGTATGACAGAAAATGTTGATCACTTTCAAAACTAAGGAAGGAATGTTTTTACTGAAATCAAGCAGCTATATTTGTGTAAACTGGCAAAACAATAGGAAATAATAACAGCGTTGATGAAATCAGCTACGAATCAATTGAGTTACTGAAGTGAAACCAGTAGAACTTGCTTCACAGAAAGAAATCAATAATAATAATAATAATAATTTGTTTATTGTCATATGAAACATATACACGTTATTTTGACAGACAGATTCTTGATATTAAAAAGTACAACATTCGCTGACGGAATAAAAACATCTCTCATTTTTAGACACTTTTATGTTTTTTCTTAGCAGCTGACCTTTCTTTACCTTGATGTTTTTAGGTAAAGATCATTGCACAGTTTTGCACCTGCAAAATCTGCGTCTTTCTTTGATTGTTCTACTTTTATTTTCTTTAGTTTAAAATTTCCCTTTGTCTTTGTCTTACAGTTGAAATCATTGTCATAATTTGGTAAATCATCTATTTCATACATAAATAGTATTATAAATATATAGCCAAGGAATTGTCACAATTTGAAAACACTTAAAATAGTTGCAATCTGCTTCTAGCTTCTGGTTACTCTTTACAAAACATAGTCAAGTACTTTATGTATGTAAGTATATATGGTCTAAGTACGGGATTATTTACAGACTGGAATAATATGAAGACATTTCTTCTAAGAACAGTGAGGTTCTGAATACTCATCTGTCTTGGAGAGAATGGAAGTTGCTTGAAACTAGTGCAGCAAAATAGGCTGCTGCTGGGAATTTAACTACGGGAACAAATCCACAGAGGGTGTCACATAGAAGCAACTCCAATGTATTTGTTAAATGACGATCGCTACAAATGTGGACCGAGAAGGATGCATCATGAAGACATCAGGAATGCAGGGGAACGTTGTTGAGTCTAAAATACTGTGAAGCAGGAAGCGTGGAGAGATCTGCATCTTCCAGATCCTGACAATTAGTAGAACACAATCACTGCAATTACTTCCCAACTCAACTGCAAGGAAACAAAGCTGCCAGGAATCCAAAGGTGATGCTTATATCTTAACATTTCCAAGTCTCAGGCTATTTTCCGCTGCTTTCGAATTAACACACTGTAATGAAAAATAAATAAAAGTGAGAATTAGTAATCGACAAGCACTTTTGGAAATATTTGGTGGCAAGACTAACTAATGCAGTCAATGCAATAGAAAAAAAAAAAAAATCTCCCACTGCAGTGAGATATTTCCCTTAGCAGTGGGAAATCTCCCCAATGCAATGCCATGTCAATTTAGTTGAAATAAGGCAGATTTTGTACCAGGCTATCATCACGATGTAATCCTCGTGATTACTCTCATTGCACCAACTCCAACTCCATACCATCATACATTGAATTCTTGCTGAGCCAAAACTATAACCGTCTCAAAAATTGATTCCCAAACGCGGACTCGAATCCCGATCTCCACCTGTCGCGGGTGTTGCCCTAACCAATTGAGCTACTTGGACCCCAATCTCCACCTGTCGCGGGTGTTGCTCTAACCAATTGAGCTACTTGGACCCCGATCTCCATCTGTCGTGGGTGTTGCTCTAACCAATTGAGCTACTTGGACCCCGATCTCCACCTGTCGCGGGTGTTGCTCTAACCAATTGAGCTACTTGAACCCCGATCTCCATCTGTCGTGGGTGTTGCTCTAACCAATTGAGCTACTTGGACCCCGATCTCCACCTGTCACGGGTGTTGCTCTAACCAATTGAGCTACTTGGACCCCGATCTCCACCTGTCACGGGTGTTGCTCTAACCAATTGAGCTACTTGGACCCCGATCTCCACCTGTCGCGGGTGTTGCTCTGAACCATCGAGCTACTTGGACCCCGATCTCCACCTGTCGCGGGTGTTGCTCTAACCAATTGAGCTACTTGGACCCCGATCTCCACCTGTCACGGGTGTTGCTCTAACCAATTGAGCTCCTTGGACCCCGATTTCCACCTGTCGCGGGTGTTGCTCTGAACCATTGAGCTACTTGGACCCCGATCTCCACCTGTCACGGGTGTTGCTCTGAACCATTGAGCTACTTGGACCATGATCTCCACCTGTCGCGGGTGTTGCTCTAATCAATTTAGCTACTTGGACCCCGATCTTCACCTGTCGCGGGTGTTGCTCTGAACCATTGAGCTACTTGGACCCCGATCTCCACCTGTCGCGGGTGTTGCTCTAACCAATTGAGCTACTTGGACCCCGAACTCCACCTGTCGCGGGTGTGGCTCTGAACCATTGATCTACTTGGACCCCGATCTCCACCTGTCGCGGGTGTTGCTCTGAACTATTTAGCTACTTGGACCCCGATCTCCACCTGTCGCGGGTGTTGCTCTAACCAATTGAGCTACTTGGACCCCGATCTTCACCTGTGGCGGGTGTTGCTCTGAACCATTGAGGTACTTGGACCCCAATCTCCACCTGTCACGGGTGTTGCTCTAACCAATTGAGCTACTTGGAACCCGATTTCCACTTGTCACGGGTGTTGCTCTATCCAATTGAGCTACTTGGACCCCGATCTCCACCTGTCGCGGGTGTTGCTCTTACCAATTGAGCTACTTGGACCCCGATCTCCACCTGTCGCGAGTGTTGCTCTAACCAATTTAACTACTTGGACCCCGATCTCCACCTGTCACGGGTGTTGCTCTAACCAATTGAGCTACTTGGACCCCGATCTCCACCTGTCGCGGGTGTTGCTCTGAACCATTGAGGTACTTGGACCCCGATCTCCACCTGTCACCGGTGTTGCTCTTACCAATTGAGCTCCTTGGACTCAGATCTCCACCTGTCACGGGTGTTGCTCTAACCAATGGAGCTACTTGGACCCCGATCTCCACCTGTCGCGGGTGTTGCTCTGAACCATTCAGCTACTTGGACCCCGATCTCTACCTGTCGCGGGTGTTGCTCTAACCAATTGAGCTACTTGGACCCCGATCTCCACCAGTCGCGGGTGTTGCTCTGAACCATTGAGCTACTTGGACCCCGATCTCCACCTGTCACGGGTGTTGCTCTAACCAATTGAGCTACTTGGACCCCGATCTCCACCTGTCACGGGTGTTGCTCTAACCAATTGAGCTACTTGGACCCCGATCTCCACCTGTCGCGGGTGTTGCTCTGAACCATTGAGCTACTTGGACTCCGATCTCTACCTGTCACGGGTGTTGCTCTGAAACATTGAGCTGCTTGGACCCCGATCACCACCTGTCGCGGGTGTTGCTCTAACCAATTGAGCTACTTGGACCCCGATCTCCACCTGTCGCGGGTGTTGCTCAAACCAATTGAGCTACTTGGACCCCGATCTTCACCTGTCGCGGGTGTTGCTCTGAACTATTGAGCTATCTGGACACTGGCTTCTTGCGCATTGCAGCGTTTGCAATTTAAATAAGATTTCATCCTAATACAGCAACGAATCCAACGTCAAATTGGAGTTATTCGAGTTTGACAGGTTGTGACGTGATATAGCGTCACTAGAATCAGAGTGACTGTGAGTATTCACAGCCTCTTGGTTCTACTCCTTGGAGAACTGTCATTCTCATCAAATACACTGAAATCTTATGAAAAAGCCTCAAAAAATCCCTGTCTCAATAATGAAGATAGCACATTACCAATAAGCCACGCTGCCCGGTCTTCCAAATCTCCCAGATCTCACCGGTCTCCCCGGTCTCCCAAATCTCCCAGATCTCCCAGATCTCCCCGGTCTTCCAGATCTCCCTTGTCTCCCAGATCTCCCCGGTCTCCCAGATCTCCCAGATCCCCCAGATCTCCCAGATCTCCCAGATCTCCCAGTTTTCCCAGATCTCCCAGATCTCCCAGATCTCTTCGGTCTCCCAGATCTCCCCGGTCTCCCAGATCTCCCCGGTCTCCCCGGTCTCCCAGATCTCCCCGGTCTCCCCGGTCTCCCCCTCGAGGACTATCACCTTACCGTGGTGAGGGGGTTTGTGTGATCCAATGACCCGGGAGGCTCTGCCGGTGGGGAGGTTTCGCTCCCCATAAGGTCTCCTATACCGGACAGGCTCCCGGCGAGGATCCAGACAAAGAATGGTCCGGCCGCGCCGCTGTCGCGGGACACGGACTTTGGTCTTAGGAGGATCTGTGCGCTCTTTTTCTCTCCTCTCTTCATTTCACTATCTTCTCTTCGCCTCGCTTCTTGTTTCATTCCTTGCCACCTCCTGAAGCCCCCGTCTGCCTTCTGCGACAGCGGTGTGGCGCCCTCCCTTATGACGACCTGGCAACGAAACTGGAACAGATTTGGTTGAATGTCGAGTCGATGCAAGCTCCAGTACCCTGGTGACTTGGATCTGTGCAGGGAGTCCTCGAGTCTGCTTCCTTACCTCTTTACCTTCACTATCCTATATTCTTCTGTCTTCTCTTTCGGCCGACCCCCTGTACAGATCAGAACACTTGCCTGCGTGTTTGCCGTGCGCGGTCACCTGTACGGGTGGAAAAGTTTTTCTTGGGGGTTGAGGAGCTACCTCTCTAGTTCATAATGTGGAACAAATAGAGGGTAGCAACAACACACTTCTTTAGTTACCGCTTCACCTTAAACAGGAGGCTGGGGGCTAATCCACCCCCAGTCAATCGGCTTGCCTGAAACATTAACCTTTCACGCGTGGATGAGGATGGGGGCACCGGTGGCGTGATGGCCGTACCTGAGTCCCATCATTTACGGTCACTCGCGGCTACTGGTGTCCACTGACTATATCGTCCGGACAACCCCGGCGTTGAAGTTCAACGTCCCCCTGGTTGGGCTCCGTGGTGGGCAGGGCTCCAGACGACGAAATTTTCTCCAAACTGTATGGAAAACCCCAAAGAAAACCCTTCCCCCCCCCCTAACTATTTACCAGGCCTCTTAGATAAGGCCATCAACGTTCATAACGTTCAATCGAACAATGCTAACTTTATTAATGCCTTTGACTCGTTTTTCATTATCACCCGACAAGACTCCAACAAAGACCTCACCTTCTCTGGCGTGAGCCCATTCAAGATTGAGAGGTTCCTGTCTGCAGACGTGGGAGAGCTTCGCTCTACCAAACGCCTCCGTGACGGAACCCTTCTTGTGGAAACAAACAAAAAAGAAATTTCAGATAGACTCACTAAACTAACTCTTCTGGGAACATTCAAGGTCTCCACCCTTGCCCACAAAACTCTGAACTCCTGCAAAGGAGTCGTGTTCAGCCACGACCTGCTTCAGATGGGCGAGGAGGAGGCCTTGTCTGAGTTAAAAAACCAAAGAGTCGTTGAAATAAAGTCTATCATTACCCGGAAGAGCAATATTCCCGAACCATCACCTCTTCACATACTCACTTTTAACACTACCGTTTTGCCCCGGTTCATCTTTGTCGGATTTATCCGTGTTGAAGTAAAGCCCAGCATCCCGAATCCTCTTCGATGCCTTAACTGCCAACGCTTTGGCCACGGCCAGCAGTCTTGTCGGCGGAGCCGGATGTGCGACAGGTGTGGCAGGTCTGACGCCCATCCAGACGCCCCGTGCGACCAGGACGCTCACTGTGCGAACTGCGAAGCTCCGCACCCATCCTGGTCCCGGGAGTGTCCCGTCTGGAAAAAAGAAAAAAAGATATGCGAAATTAAAACTCTACAAAATATCTCCTACCCTGAGGCGAGGAACAAGTACAGTCTCCTCTGTCCAAGTCTGCCCAACATAAGATCCTTTGCCCAAGTCGCCGCTCCACCTCCTGTCCCCGGTCCTGAGGAGAGACATCCCCCGCGTTCATCAGAACTCAAGAATCTGATGGACATGATGTCCCTTCTTCTCTCTGGGCAGGAGGAGAACAAGCGGAGGCTTGAAGAGCAGACAAAGAAAATAGAAGATCAAACGAAACAAATAGAGTTGCTAAGGAAGGAGAACGAAGAGCTGAGAAACCAAAACAAGAAAATTGCAGATGAACTTAATGATTTGAAACAAAAGCCACAAAATGCAAAGAAATTAGAAACCAAAGAGACCAGCCCCAAGTCCAAAGAGGAAGAGTCCTCGATGGACTGTGAGGTGGTTGAGGGTGCCGGCCAGGTGCAAGTAGGCGGCGGTATGTCTACGATTGCCTTGCCTAGTAAGAGGCAAAAGACGGGAGAAGAAAATAAAACTAAACCGAAACCAAATAGACATCTTAATTATCCTTGATGGCCTTTGTGATAATGTCTGTGATATTTGTTAGCGCTCCTTTTATCTATATAATTTTATTTTTAATTTTATATAGGTTTCTGGATCGCTGTTATATTATCTATGATATTTTACTTAGGTTTAGAGATATTTTGGTGCTATTTCATTGTGATAAACTTTCTGTGATAATCTTAGTGATAGTGTCTGTGATATTTATCTCCGCTTCTTTTACCTATATGATTTTATTTTTAATTTTATGTAGGTTTTTAGATAGCTGTGATATTGTCTGTGATACTTTACTTGGGTTTAGAGAGGAAACTCTTCTGGTGCTAGTTTACTGTGATAAGATTTCTGTGATAGCCTTTGTGATTGTGACTGTGATATTAGTATACGCTTATTTTACCTGTGTGATTTTATTCTTAATTTTACATGGGTTCGATGGCTGTGATAATATCTGTGATACATTACTTAGGTTTAGAGAGATTTTAAAACGACAAAAATGGCTTTAATACAGTGGAACCTCAATGGTTACCATCACCACCGAGAGGAGGTGAAGCTTTTAACAGCTAATTTTAGCCCCCTGTGTCTCTCTTTACAAGAGACACATTTTAAACCGTCTGACTCGCCTGTGTTAAGTGGCTACACATTCTTTCGGCACGATGATCTGTCACGAAATATAGCGGCTGGTGGAGTGGCGACGGCAGTGTTAGACTCCGTCCCTGCACATCCACTGCAGCTGGTAACACCTCTACAGGCAGTGGCAGTCAGAGTCCACATACCACAACCAGTTACTCTTTGTAACATTTACCTTCCGGAGTGGGCGCCAGCTACGGCCCCGAACCTTCAAAGCCTTGTGTCCCAACTGCCCCACCCCTACGTGCTGTTGGGTGACTTTAACGCACATAGCCCCCTGTGGGGCGACACAATGGCAGACGGCCGGGGTCGTATGCTTGAGAGTTTTATCAATGACAACGATTTGTTTCTTTTAAATAATGGACAAAAAACCAGATTTAACTCTTTTAATGGTAATTTTACGGCGATCGACTTGTACATATGTTCGCCCTCTGTGGCACATTTATTCAATTTCTCTGTCCATGATGACCTCTGTGGAAGCGATCACTTTCCGATCATCTTAAGGCTCCAAACCGACTTTCAGATCCCCTCTCGTCCTGCTCAATGGAGTTTAAAACGGGCGAACTGGAAGCGGTTTGCTGCACTGGCGAAACTAAGTTGTTCTGACCAGGAAACAGATGTCGACTCTAAAGTCAAAAGGATCTCAGAGATTATCATAAGTGCCGCAGAGGAGTCCATACCACAAACCTCCACGAAGCCACGCCACATTCCTGTTCCATGGTGGAACGACGAGTGTGACAAGGCACTCAGGGCGAGGAAAAGAGCTCTCAGAGTTTTTACCAAACGACCCACAAATTTTAACCTGCAAGTTTTTAAACAGCTCCGTGCCAAGGCACGACAGGTTTTTAGAAGATCCCAGCGCCAATCATGGAACAATTATATATCCTCTCTCACTTGCTTTACCCCCCTCACCAAGGTTTGGCACAGGGTAAACAAAATAAGAGGCAAGCACAAGCCGATTTCAATCGCCGGTATAACGAACGATGGACACCTGTTTACGGCCCCCAAAGAAATAGCAGACTGCATTGGCAAACACTTTGCAGATGTCTCCAGTTCCCGCCACTATTCGGCATCGTTCCAACAGATAAAGCGCACGGCAGAGCGTAGACAATTGTCGTTTGCCTCTGCCAACTCCGAACGCTACAACATGCCGTTTAGTGAGTGGGAGCTGGAAAACGCCATTCGGACATCGAAGAACACGTCACCGGGGGCCGACAGGGTCCACAACGAGTTCTTAAAACACCTTTTACCAGATGCTCGCTCGGCTTTGCTTGAATTATATAATATGATTTGGATATCGCAAGTCTTTCCGGACGAATGGCGACATGCCATTCAAGTTCCCATTCCCAAACCTGGAAAAGACAAGCTACTGGCAGCCAGCTACAGGCCTATCTCTCTGACCAGTTGTCTTTGTAAGGTGATGGAGAGGATGGTGAGCAATCGTTTGGTTTGGTGGCTGGAGACAAAAAAGCTACTCTCTAACTTACAATGTGGTTTCCGGAAAAACAGAAGTACGATGGACCATCTTATCAGGATGGAGGCTTTTATCCAGGACTCGTTTCTATGCAAGCAGCATGCAATTGCTGTCTTCTTCGACCTGGAAAAAGCCTACGACACCACCTGGCGCCACAACATTTTAAAATCGCTACATTCGTGGGGTTTTAAAGGTCGACTACCTGTTTTTATCACAAATTTTATGACTGATAGAACTTTTAATGTCCGTGTTGGCAATGTTTTGTCAGATACTTTTTCACAAGAGAACGGCGTGCCCCAGGGCAGTGTGCTCAGCGTGACGCTATTTGCGATTGCAATCAATACAATTACCAGCTGTGTTAACTCCCCGGTGTCATCTTCCTTGTTTGTCGATGACCTGGCAATAATCTGTTCATCTAAGAACCTAGCGTCCACCTCTAGGCAGATCCAATTAACTGTCAACAGATTGGTAAAGTGGGCTGATGCCACCGGCTTTACATTTTCGGCAGCAAAGACAAACTGTGTCCACTTCTCTCGGGTACGGGGCCTCTTCCCAGACCCAGAAATCTATCTCCGTGGGAACTGTCTCCCTGTTGTTAAAAGTGTCAAGTTTCTGGGGTTAGTCTTTGACCAGAAATTGAATTTTAAAGAACATTTTAACCAACTGCGTATTAAATGTTTTAAATCTCTTAATCTCTTAAGGTACCTGACAGGGACAAGGTGGGGAGCGGACCGCACGGTTATGTTGCGTGTTTATCGTGCCCTCATACGCTCTAAACTTGACTATGGCAGTGCTGTCTACGATTCTGCCCGTGACAGCTACAAAAGAACTTTGAACACCATCCACAACACAGGCATCCGGCTGGCCATCGGCGCTCTTCGAACCAGCCGGGTGGAAAGTCTATACTGTGATTCCGGGGAGCCGCCACTTACGCTAAGGAGAGAATATCTTCTTACTTCATACGCTGCAAAACTGATCGCAATGAAAAAACATCCCACGTACCTGTCTCTACTTCAGCCCAGATTCCAGCCAATTTATGACGCTAAGCCCTTTTCAACTTTGCCGGCAGGTATTAGACTAAGTCGTATTCTCACCGAAATAACTTTCAAGATTCCAAGGATGTTCCCTGTCGAATCCAGCCTGGTCGCCCCTTGGTGTGTTCCCAGGCCTTCTTGCCTTATCGGCCTAGCGTCCTTAGGGAAACAGTGCACCAGCGATCTCGTGTACAGACGCAGGTTTGCTGAAATCTGTGCCGATCACCCACATTTTATACAATATTATACGGACGGATCAAAGAATAACAATGATGTTGGTTGTGCTTTTACGACGACTCCCAACATTGCATACGGGTTTAAACTAAATAGCAAGTGCAGCATTTTCACTGCTGAATTGTATGCCATTATGAAGGCTCTGCAACACATAGAAAGCAGAGATGAACCCAACTTTCTTATTTTTTCAGATTCACTCAGCTCTATTGATGCAATTTATGACATTTTCTCACCCAACACCCTCGTTCAAAAAGTACATTCCCTACTAGCGACCCTCTCTTCTCGGGACGTGAGAGTAGTGTTCTGTTGGGTGCCTGGGCACGTTGGCATTGAGGGCAACGAGAGGGCCGATGCAGCCGCCAAGAATGCCTTGCACAATGCTGAAATGGTTGACCAAAGAATCTTCCACAGTGATTTGAAGGTCTACTTTAAGTCAACTTTCAAACGAAGATTTCAAGATATCTGGGATAGACAAACAAACAATAAATTAAAAGAAATTAAAGCTACTGTCGAACCATGGGAGTCATCAAAGAGATCTGAAAGGCGTGAGGAGGTCGTTCTCACCCGACTCCGTATCGGACATACTCTTTTAACCCACTCTTTCTTATTCACTATTGACAAGGTGCCTCCGCGCTGCAATACATGCAACGAGATTTTATCCATCCGACACATTTTAATTGATTGTACAAAGTATAGAGTTGCTAGACAACGTCACTCATTAGAAAATACTATTGACAAAGTATTAGCAGATGACCCTCGTCGTATTGACAATGTTTTTAAATTCTTACAAGAGCTTGACGTAATAGGTTTGATGTAAACTTTTATCAATCTTTTATTGAACAACCTTCTTTTATCCGGCGCAAAATAACCATCCGGTTGACGCGCCGTTAAGCCCCACTATTCATTCATTCATTCAAAGGGGCATTTACCATTCAAAATTAATTTTTTCCATAGATTTGAAATTTTAGTATGAATTGAAATTGACCTATTTTAAAGAATTAAAAAAAAATGAATCTGCAATTAATTATCTGAGATTTGTGGCTTTTCTTGCGGCGCGATCTGAGAGCTGAGTACAATTCTCTTGTAGAATACTGTCATTCCCTGCGGCCGCTCCGCTGACCAAAGTTGCCAAAAGTCTATCCCCTCCCTGTCCTATCCCCTCCCTGCCCTATCCCCTCCCTGTCCTATCCCCTCCCTGCCCTATCCCCTCCCTACCGATTCTACATTCCGAGCGCTGTCGCTGCACGGAAATATGCAACATGCTCCGTGGTTACAGGAGTTTTTTTTTATTCTCCAAAAGCCATTATTAAAATCTTCAAATCTATGGTAAAAATTAATTTTGAAGGGTAAATGCCCCTTTAAACCACTTGTGGAAACATAGCCAGCCATATTAGGCCATGTATCACAGCCAGAGTATCGAATCTATTCAGAAAACTAACAGCAGACAACAGAAAACTATTCACAAGAGAATGCATTGTGACCTTACCTAGCGTTTTAATCTAAGAATCACTGTCATGCATTTTTAAAGAAAAGCATCGTTTAATAAAAACATTCAGACGAACACTCATATGTAACCAGAAATTGCACAAAACTTAGATTAAATTGTTTTAAAGACCAAGCATATTTTTATCTTGGTATTAAACTTTTTAACAGCCTTCCTGACAATGTTGCTACAATAGCTGATTTTTTAAAGTTTAGAAGAACTATTTAAAACTTGTTATTATGCAAAGGTTTTCATAATATTAACAATTTTTATAAATTAGTCACGAATGATTGGATAAAGGTATGACTGTTGTTACCTCAGTATTTCACATGCCAATCTTAGTATTTTAGTATTAGGCGTTGTCTTTGTTTTTTGCAATTTCTTTGTAATCATAATGTATTTTTATTTTTGACGAGTCCACATCCATTTACTCTACGAATGTAAGCCCTGAGATTCTAGACAAATAAATATACAATACAATATATCTGTATCAACATGCTGTGCTATAAACCAAGGCTTGCTGTGCTCTGAAGCAAGGCTTGCTGTGCTCTGAAGCAAGACTTGCTGGGCCTTCACTTACTGGTGCCTTTCTGTGCCGTAGACTGCGGTCTTCGCATGGAAAGATCATATTCGCTGTCCGTGGGTGAGAACGCAGCCCCGACTACCGAGTTCCCGTGGCACGTCGCTGTGTACCGCAAGGAATACAGCTCTTATAAACCCATTTGCGGCGGGTCACTTATTACTCTCGATTACTTTATCTCCGGTAAGTAGAGACCACTGTTATGGTGCATCTCAATTTGTATTCAGCTGAACTTTTGCATTGAGCTTACTTGAAAAATATCTGTCATATTTGTTACATTGCTTGCAATGGGTGACAAATAAGCCCATACAATTTCTGCTATGGATTTGCACATGCTAAAAACTCAGTGACAAGTTAAGCCAGTAAAGAGTGCCCATCTCGAGTACCAACATCTTTGGTGCTGATCTTCCAAATTACACAGTTTAACTCTCGTTCTGGTCACTAGCTTGCAACAAATCTTTTACAATTAATAAAGAAATTATTATTATTATTATTATTATTATTATTAATTGCTCTGATCCCTGGCTGTTGCAGCGGCCCATTGCTTTTGGCACGAGAGCACAATGAAGCCGGTAAATGCGTCCGAATTTAAGGCTGCCGCCGGGAAGACGAGTTTTTATTGGGATATGACTAAAGTACAAGAACAGCGAAGAGATGTGGGAGCGATACACATCCCTGAGCATTATCAAGGGCGATCAACGCTGTATGAATCAGACATTGCCGTAGTACAACTAGCGACTCCCGTCACAGCGACGATGACAGTTGGAGTCGTGTGCCTGGATTGGATGTCGTTGTTTCAGGACCAGCAGCAGACGCATACCAATATGGGCCTTGTAAGTTTTCCACGAGGAATTTTAACCTACAAATTAGGGGTGTGCGAAGCTTTGGACATTGACGAATACTTCGAACCGAATCGAAGTATTTGACTTCAATTGTCGATTAGTTGTTTTAAAATCATTCGAAAATACTTCGGTTCGAAAGAAAATTATTCGCTGTTCGAATACTTCGAGGTCAACTTCGAAGTTGGTTCATGTAATGGCTACTAGGGAGCAGCACACGTCACAAAATTGAATTCCAAACATGAAATTCAAAATGGCCTTTACTCTGGTTCTTGCTTATTTAAATCTTCTTCTATTTACGTACTTATGACCCCTTCTGGCTTCTACCATGGATATTGATATGAGTGAGGCAGAAACGGAAAGGCAAGGTGATAACGATAACATCAATGATAATAAGAGGAGTGTAATTTGGGACCACTACAAAAAGCTCATTTTTGTTATTTTATGATCATGCTGTTTAAAGTGTTTATCATGCTATGGTTATCTGTCACAACTCACCCTGATTTGATAAACACGAGATTTATGGGTAAACTTTTTAGTAGTACATAAAGGAAAGAGACTGGAGCTATAAGTATGTACCTTACTGAATGCTGTTAACTGGAAGTTAAAACATGCTAAACTTGCTAATAAATACCAAAGTGACAATAAAAATTCAGAATTCTGCGTTTTGGAATTGAAATGAAGTGATAAAAGTAGCAATTCGAAAATACTTCGATCAAATGAAATACTTCGACATTCGATTCGATATTCGACGTTTTTGTAAATAATTATTCGAAATTCGATTCGGTTTGAAACTGTTGACAATAATTCGATTCGATATTCGATTCGAACTCAAAAACCACTATTCGCACACCCCTACTACCAATAGATAACTGGACATTCAACAGTGGCATCTTAATATTCTGTCAATACCAAAGTAATATCTTGCTTTCACCTTAAATGTGACTTTTGTGGTTTATATAACCTTTTTATGATTAATTATATATTCTGTGATTATACCTTCTCTTAGTTATTTCTTGCCAGTCAACAATTATGCTATGAAAACCAGATCTCAGCATCCCAACGGGTCTTGTTGCAGGTTCCAGGATGGGGCATAACAGCGAGCAACATAATGAGCCCCACCCTCCGTTATATGGAGCTGCCGCTCGTGTCCTACCAGGAATGCAATTCCTCCTTGCCTTCGGACTCTGCAACATTCTTCCCCAACGACAAGTTTTGTTTTTGGTACAAAAACCATTTGACCAGCTTTTGTGGCGGATACTCGGGCGGCGGCTTCGTCTTTGCTGCGGCAAAGTTTTCCGAAGTCCGCTATTACATCGGAGGCATCGTGAGTCATCCACCCCATGCAACGGAAACCAGTCCTTCAGTCTGCCAAGCCGAACAAATTACAGTCTTTACCCGAATATCAAGCTATGTTGCCTGGGTGCATAATATTGTCTTCACTGATGAATAAATGTTAGCATTGTTGACCTTTTATAAAAGCCTTGATCCGTTACCAAGCTGTGAAATAGTTTGTCTCTGGCCGAGATGTCTCATTGTTCTAAATCTTTATGGAAATCGTGAAATTTGGTCGTTAAACTGTGAAAAAATTCCAAAAACTTCAGGCGGAAAAGATTGGAAAAAATTGAAATTTTTTCGACAACAAACTATTTTGTTGCTTGGCAACGGTGAAAGGTTTTTATATAAGGTTAATAATAATTTTCTTCTTTTCAGTGAACAAATAATTGTTGTAGACAGCATCATACAAATAAATAACAGATGAAAGATACACTTTTGTCTGTTTACTTAAGCGTTCAGAAATAATCTTTTACTGTAGAAACAATTTGATTCCAGTTGCCTACTCCTGAAGTTGTTTTAAAAATTACTTTGTCTTGACATTTAATTTTGTTATTGTTGTGGGTTGTGGGATCAAAGAGGACAGCCTCAACATGCCCCGGTATTCTTTCAAATCATGACAGGCGACAATTCATGTTCAAGTCACGTTTCATTCCATACATTTGTCATACATTTTGTATAGAAATAATAATAATAATAATAATAGTGATAATAATATTTGTCTGCCTTCATTATTTTGGTGATTAAAGTTTGTTCTGGACATAATTTTAGAAGATTACTGGGGACCACTTCGAGTCGCATGTTGGTAGATTTTATGCACCTGTCTTGAAGTATGTGGGTATTATTGTTATTAATACTATTTTATAATAGACTCCCACTCAGGCTCAAAAACCCAAAATTATTCAGAACAAGTTTTAAACACAAAGTAAAGGATTATTTAATAATACATTGTTTTTTTTATAGTATTGATGCATTTTTAGAAAAGAACGAATGCACTTTCAACGACTGGTGTCAAAATATGATAGAGTTTTGTGAAAGTGTATTTTAATTTTTACTTATTTTAGTTTTTAGCATTAAGCCAATTTTCAACTCTTGTGAAAATAACTACTATTTTTGTATTTTACGAAAGGGCATGGACGGGCATACGGTACAATGAAATGTATAAATATAAGTAAATAAATAAATAAATAATTTCTTGTGGACATACAGCTAGTGTTAAAGGGGCATTTAGCCAACTGTTGGTTTGTGAGTTTGTTGTCTTCTGTGCAATTGTTAAGCTGTCATGCTTTTCATTGTTGATGCACATTATTGCTGGTTCAGTGTGGGTTACACCATTGTTGGGCTTAATGCGACTGTTTTTCCCAATGATTTGCCAAGCCTTTGTACTTTGATCCTAGAATAAGATTCTCGTTATAGTCTTTTTGGGCCTTCTCGATTTCTAGTCTTCTGTGCCCTTTGTGTTTTGTCTTGTAGTCTTTTTGGCCCTCGTGGTCATACTAATATAATCTTTCGTTAATTTGTCGGAGCTTATGTCCAAAAATTTGCAACCACCTCCCAGTCCGCTTTAAAGATCCCTCCCTTAACGCAGCACCTTCGACTCCTACCTACGAAACTTGCTCATCCTAAACCCCTTCTACTCTGATTCTAGTGACGCTATATCATATCACAATCTGTCAAACTCGAGTAACTCCAACTTGACGTTAAATGCGTTGTTGTATTTAGATGAAATCTTATTTAAATTGCAAACGCTTTGCATAGTTTAATTTTGGAAGTTATAATGATTTTTTATTTTAGCCCGAGCCTGAGAGAAAAACAGGAGTGTGCACTTAAATTCCTATCCCTATTGAGATTATTTGCCGGGCAAAATACGTCGCTTAGATTTCCGGTAAAGTTTTTCGAAGTCTCCTTCGAAAGAATATGGATCGCTCATCATCTCGGCTTATTCCGATTCTTAACGCTTCCTGTCATCTAGTAGCTAATTATAACACTTCAGCGAATATTATTTAAGAGTCACAATTTGTTGCTAGAGGGCAGCAGTAGCCCACTAAGAGAATAAGTCAACGGAATGATTAGCCCACCATGTATAGAGAGGAAAAAAAAGTAACTTTACGCACTCAGGGTGCTAGTTGGTGCAAAATGTTCAAGGAAGGCTTATGCAACCCTTTGCAATTATTTTCTATTAAAAGTCTCCCCCTATTTAAAACACAAACACGTCGTTTGTATTAACTATTTTCCTCCTGTACGCATCTTTATACTTTGAATGCTGTGGATCATTTCTAATTTTTTTCCCCTAATTGGTAACTCTGCTTTTCTTGCTCTGCAAGGAAAGTGCTTACTTCAAATCATCTCCATATTTTGAGGAAGATCCAATATTTCAATATGTCCAATATTATTCTGAATAACAGTACATTGGTAAATGATCTTGTTATAATCTTGTTATAATCTTGTTATAATCTTGTTATACTCTTGTTATAATCTTGTTGTATTGTATAAAATATTGTCAGAAGAAGGAGACTGGAGCAAATTACAAACATGTATCACAAAATCAAAATTCATAGGCCGTAGTAGCAACAGATTCAAACTATCACTTAGAAGATATAACACAATTGTTGGAAAGTATTCATTTGGAGGAACGTGATGAAGAAGTTGTTCGTCTGCGTCAGCGTACACGGGTCACTTGATAACTTCACTGTCGCATCTGAGGGAGAAGTCGTCAACTTATGTGGGGTTGATTGACCAGAAGAGTGAGCTGCTCAAGAGCAAGGAAGAGAAACTTGATCTTGTGAGACATTCTGAAACTTTGTGAACAACTTCCCACTCGACGCATGCCCCAAACACTGCTTCGCGTTATATTGCAAATAATTGCTTCATTTTGTATTCAATCTTTTTCGTTGAAACAAAAAATGGTTAAAATACCAATTCTCCAGCCCGAACAGCAATTTTTCGATTGTCTTTTTCTCGATTCTCGATTCTCGATTCACTGTTTTATTTGTTGTATTTCTGTAATCTAACATTGTATTACAGCTGCGCAGTGAGTTAACCAAGCAGAAGACACAACGTGATGGACTGCGCAGTGACTTCCTTCACGAGACTGCACAGGCCGGTCTCCTCATGAACCCACTTCTCCTGCGAGACTTCAAGGAAGCTCTGGACGAGCGCGACAGGTTGCGTGGGCAGCTGACTGACATGCGCAGCAACGCTGCTCTCGAGCTGCGTGAGTTGAACCAACTGCGTGAGTCTTGTGCAGCTGCTGGCGACGGTAACATGCCCTCGAGGTCGATGACCTACAAGGAGGTGGTAGAGCAACGGGTGGCCGTGCAGAGGGGTAGAAGGGAGGCAATCAAGTTGAAGGGGCAGGTCTCGTTGCATGAGCACGATGAAATGTTTCAGATGCTCTGATTGTCACTGGCAGCTGGCATTTAGGTTGACATTGTACAATCTTTGTATTGCATCTTAAAAGTCCCATAAAGATGAGGTTTTCAGTAAAGTAAAGTACATAAAGTACAACAACCTGGTCTCTCTGATTGATGAATGATCTATTATGACCTGACATGGTTTATTATCCATGAAATATTCTAGGACTAAACTAGGCTGGGACATGGGGCCAGGGTCCTGGCAACGCTGGGACATGGGACATGGGGGCAGGGTCCCGGCAAAGCTGGGACATAGGACATGGGGCCACGGTCCAGGCAGGGCTGGGACATGGGGCCACGGTCCAGGCAAGGCTGGGACATGGGGGCAGGGTCCAGGCAAGGCTGGGACATGGGACATGGGGGCAGGGTCCAGGCAAGGCTGGGACATGGGACATGGGGGCAGGGTTCAGGCAAGGCTGGGACATGGGACATGAGGGCAGGGTCCTGGCAAGACTGGGACATGGGACATGGGGGCAGGGTCCTGGCAAGACTGGGACATGGGACATGGGGGCAGGGTCCTGGCAAGACTGGGACATGGGGCCACGGTCCAGGCAGGGCTGGGACATGGGACATGGGGGCAGGGTCCAGGCTAGGCTGGGACATGGGACATGGGACAGGGTCCTGGCAAGACTGGGACATGGGACATGGGGCCACGGTCCAGGCAGGGCTGGGACATGGGACATGGGGACAGGGTCCTGGCAAGACTGGGACATGGGGCCACGGTCTAGGCAGGGCTGGGACATGGGACATGGAGGCAGGGTTCAGGCTAGGCTGGGACATGGGACATTGGGGGCAGGGTCTAGGCAAGGCTGGGACATGGACATGGTGGCAGGCAAGGCTGGGACATGGGACATGGGGGCAGGATCCAAGAAAGGCTGGACAATGGGATGTGGGGGCAGGGTCCAGGCAAGGCTGGGACATGGGACATGGGTGCAGGGTCCAGGCAAGACTGAGACATGGGACATGGGGGCAGGGTCCAGGCAAGGCAGGGACATGGGACATAGGGGCAGGGTCCAGGCAATGCTAGGACATGGGACATGGGGGCAGGGTCCAGGCAAGGCTGGGACATGGGACATGGGGGCAGGGTCCAGGCAAGACTGGGACATGGGACATGGGGGCAGGGTCCAGGCAAGGCTGGGACATGGGACATGTGGGCAGGGTCCAGGCAAGGCAGGGACATGGGACATGAGGGCAGGGTCCTGGCAAGACTGGGACATGGGACATGGGGACAGGGTCCTGGCAAGACTGGGACATGGGGCCACGGTCCAGGCAGGGCTGGGACATGGGACATGGGGGCAGGGTTCAGGCAAGGCTGGGACATGGGACATGGGACATGGGGGCAGGGTCCTGGCAAGACTGGAACATGTGGCCACGGTCTAGGCAGGGCTGGGACATGGGACATGGAGGCAGGGTTCAGGCTAGGCTGGGACATGGGACATTGGGGGCAGGGTCTAGGCAAGGCTGGGACATGGACATGGTGGCAGGCAAGGCTGGGACATGGGACATGGGGGCAGGATCCAGGAAAGGCTGGACAATGGGATGTGGGTGCAGGGTCCAGGCTAGGCTGAGACATGGGACATGGGGGCAGGGTCCAGGCAAGGCAGGGACATGGGACATGAGGGCAGGGTCCAGGCAAGGCTTATACATGGGACATGGGGGCAGGGTCCAGGCAAGGCTGGGACATGGGACATGGGGGCAGGGTCCAGGCAAGACTGGGACATGGGACATGAGGGCAGGGTCCAGGCAAGGCTTATACATGGGACATGGGGGCAGGGTCCAGGCAAGGCTGGGACATGGGACATGTGGGCAGGGTCCAGGCAAGGCAGGGACATGGGACATGAGGGCAGGGTCCAGGCAAGGCTGGGACATGGGGGCAGGATCCAGGCAAGGCTGGGACACGGGACATGGGGGCAGGGTCCAGGCAAGGCTGGGACATGGGACATGAGGGCGGGGTCCAGGCAAGGCTGGGACATGGAGGCAGGATCCAGGCAAGGCTGGGACACGGGACATGGGGGCAGGGTCCAGGCAAGGCTGGGACATGGGACATGAGGGCAGGGTCCAGGCAAGGCTGGGACATGGAGGCAGGATCCAGGCAAGGCTGGGACACGGGACATGGGACATGGGGGCAGGGTCCAGGCAAGGCTGTGACATGGGACATGGGGGCAGGGTCCAGGCAAGGCTGGGACATTTTTGTCATGTTTAACCACATTGGGTTTAGTAAACGTTGAGTGTACTATGTCAGGCTTGCAACCTTATCAATTTGACCCCCGTAAATCATCTACACTGTCCAAAAATGAAAAACGAAGAGATGGATTTTAACAGGTATAACTGGAAATAAGACTGGTGTAGTTGAGTTAGTGTGATATCAACTGATTATGAAAGTCTGTGCTGCTATCAGAGTGAGTCAATACACACACTGTCTGACTTGCTGTGACTCACCTGACTCACCTGACTTGCTGTGCGTAGTGTACCACTGCGCACAGCAAGTCAGGTGAGTACGATGTAATCTTATCTTGACTTTATGTAATTCGGCTGACTAATTGTTCGATCCAATTTACAACATATGATGACATTTACAGCAACTGCCTCTAAACTCCTCGTTGCTATGCAAGTTTCTGATAAGCCTTGGTACTCTCACCCTCTGTCCACGGCTGGTTGGCTACATCGCTTTGCTAGCAACCCTCAAGCTCTGGTTCACATCCTGGCTGTCCCGCTTTTTGTTCTTCATGACAAATGACATCACGTGTTTAATCATTAATTGGTACACAAGCATGAGTCCATGTGGCTCAGTGGGATGGACGGGATCTCTGATACATGGGGTTCAAAGTTTGAAACCGTTCCAGCCGTGAAGAATTCTCTCTCCCAGCCAACCACCTGCAACGTACTACACCTGGGCAATGATTGTGTCAATTACTAAATTGTACATTTCAACGTAATTGGTTCACCTCGTCATAATCTGCTGGGTTCACAAGATCCTTTACAAGAAAACCTTGTTGCATCACCATTCGAATTAGAAAACAACAACGAGTGTTTGAAAGAAATGCAAGAGAGTATTGTTGCTAATTCAAACAATGGAAAAGCTCATTTAGTTATGTCATGTGCTGTAGACAAGAAAGCTTACAAGATGCAGGTTTTCCAGCCTTTGAATTGCACAAGGTTTTGATGGAGAGATGTTTAGTTCGCAGTCTTCACAGATATTTCTGTCGGCAAAGTCTGGGATTCTTGACAACGAAACAAAGTCTTCCAAATTAGCTGTCCAACTTTCTCATAGAAGTATTCAGATGAATGTTGGCAGTGTTGGTACGTACCTCATTAACATGATCCAAGTAATTACTGTACTGGAGAGACAAACATTGAATGGTATATCACAATTCATTACACTTTAGAGCCCACACTTTGTTGGGTCTTCTTGTTAGCAAATAGGAGACTAACTTGACCACAAGACCCCGAAGATAGCAGAACTGGGTTTTTTTAAGGTTTCAATCAAAGATGCTGCATAGAGAGGATTCTTTGATATCGGTCGGGAGGTGGTTATACATTTTTTCACAGATGTGGAGGGGACTTTCTATGAAGAGGGCAAGATGGCGCTGAGCCAATGGAAGTCATGGATTCAATGATTTGGCTGCCGTCTGATTCACTTTGTTGCAGCTGATATCAACCGGTGAGAAATATCCTGGAAAACTCAGATTAAGTCTTCCCAGTCTTTGCCGATACTAATACTCTAATTATCACTGAAATATTTAAACGTGCATCCTCGTAAGCAGCTTGAGGATAACAAAAACACATCGAAAAGATAAGAACAAAGTTTTTCCGTCATCATTCAACAAAGTATATTATTCCATTCCATCTCAATTTATCATATGATGGTCTCAGGTTGAAATAAGCCAGGCAATCCACACTTTCACTGCTGTTCTTACATACTTTTCATAACCAATCAAAGTTATACAAAATGCAAATCCTCAAAAACAAAGTAATGAGATCTATCCCACGGGTGCAGAAACGTACTCCTAATCTGGAGAAATGTTAGATGTTTGTAAAGCAAAGGATTTTGATTAAAACTCCTTCATTAATTTTTAAATCAACTACGGGACTCCTACCACGAAACCTGTTTGAGAAAATAATAAATTACTTGATGCTGTCTGTTCCTAATACTAGAGATTGTAACAATATCTTTGTACATAGAACTTCAACTTTATTTAATAACTAGCAGAACCCGATGCCTAACGGCACCTTAAGATTTTGAGGGAGTGTGCATTTTGGGGACCACAACCAAAAGTACCCCCATTTATTTTATTTGAAATTTGCCGCTTATTTCACTCTGGGTCACTGCATTGAGGAAACTCTGTGAATTCCAAAGTGACCACGATGACAATTTCGAAAACAAACGACGTTGGCTGTCAAAAGATTTCCGTGAAATATATCTTAGAGAGTGAAACTTGTGAAATACCTTTTACATCTCCACCAGATCTGACTAAAAACCTGTTAAATGAACGGATAAGCACTTAAAATTGACAAAATTTAAGTTTCTTCGGTAATTAAGTTGTTTGACATTGTTTGAGAACTGTCAAAACCTTTCCTTGCCAGCCAGTTTCAAATAAAATTTATAATGAAAATCCCATCAAATCAGCATAGAAATGTTGCGTTGGGTCGTGCTCTGAAGTCATGTAAGATTTAAAATTATTCCCAGCAATGTTTGATTGATTTCTAAAAAGTATTTGATGTTCTAATCCTTTTTGACGTTTAAATATCCTGAATGCACTGCCGAAAAGATAAGTTTAAGAATTCGTTCACCCTGCAGTGGTCAAAAAACCAAACAAATGAATGCATATGTCAAACTTTTTGCAAAATTATTTCTATTTCACGTAAAACGAACGTAAATAACAGCGTTTGGGCTCAATTTCTTCAATAACTTTCATAGGCATGCATGAACAGTATTACCGAGCTGCTGCGGGTGAGTAATAGGCAAGTTTTGAATGAAATAAAAATCGAACTGTGAGACATGGCTCCAATTTTCCTAGGCAGGAAATTTCAAACATAATTATCAATATTTCACCAAAAAAACGCTTTCAAATCACCCTCAAAGTGTCACAATAGGATAGAGATTTTAATTTTGTACAATTATAACCCAATTGCACACGTTTTTAACCAAATTTCGCAATTTAAAACGACATGTACAGAAAAATGTTACCCCAGCCAGATACAAACTAAAAAGTTGAACATCGCAATTTTAAAGCTTTTATATAAGGTTAACTAGCAGAACCCGATGCCTAACGGCACCTTAAGATTTTGAGGGATTGTGCATTTTGGTTTTAATGTAAAGCCTCTAATGGGACCACAACCAAAAGTACCCCCATTTATTTTATTTGAAATTTGCCGCTTATTTCACTTGGGGTCACTGCATTGTGGAAACTCTGTGAATTCCAAAGAGACCACGATGACAATTTCGAAAACAAACGAAGTTGGCTGTCAAAAGTCTTTCGTGTATGATTTCTTGAAATATTTTTTAGAGAGTGAAACTTGTGAAATACCTTTTAGAATCTGGGCTAGCCAATCTTGCTAGCCAAGACACCAACAATATATCAGTTTTGTCATTTATTTCCCTTCAGTTTTAGAGATATTGAAAAGAATTTGACATTGACGTTGACATTGACATTGACGTTTTAATATCCTGAATGCACTGCCACAAAGATAAGTTTAAGAATTCGTTCACCCTGCAGTGGTCAAAAAACCAAACAAATGAATGCATCTGTCAAACTTTTTGCAAAATTATTTCTATTTCACTTAAAACGAACGTAAATAACAGCGTTTGTGCTCAATTTCTTCAATAACTTTCATAGGCATGCATGAACAGTATTACCGAGATGCTGCAGGTCATTTAAAGTCAAGTTTTGAATGAAATAAAAATCGAACTGTGAGACATGGCTCCAATTTTCCTAGGCAGGAAATTTCAAACACAATTATCAATATTTCACCAAAAAAACGCTTTCAAATCACCCTCAAAGTGTCACAATAGGATAGAGATTTTAATTTTGAACAATTATAACCCAATTGCACACGTTTTTAACCAAATTTCGCAATTTAAATCAACATGTACAGAAAAATGTTACCCCAGCTGGTCGCCAGATACAAACTAAAAAGTTGAACATCGCAATTTTAAAGCTTTTATATAAGGTTAACTAGCAGAACCCGCTGCCTACGGCCGCTTACGATTTTGAGGAAGAGGGAATTTTGGTTTTAATGGGACCACAACCAAAAGTACCATGCAATACCATACAGTACCCCCGTTTATTTTGTTTGAAATTTGCCGCTTATGTCACTCGGGGACACTGCATTGTGGAAACTCTGTGAATTCCAAAGTGACCACGATGACAATTTCGAAAACAAACGACGTTGGCTGTCAAAAGATTTCCGTGTATGATTTCTTGAAATATTTCTTAGAGAGTGAAACTTGTGAAATACCTTTTTCAATCTGGGCTAGCCAATCCTGCTAGCCAAGACACCAACAATATTTCAGTTCTGTCATTTATTTCCCTTCAGTTCTAGAGATTTTGAAAAGAATTTGACATTGACATTGACATTGACGTTTGAATATCCTGAATGCACTGCCACAAAGAAAAGTTTAAGAATTAGTTCACCCTGCAGTGGTCAAAAAACCAAACAAATGAATGAATCTGTCAAACTTTTTGCAAAATTATTTCCATTTCACGTAAAAGGAACGTAAATAACAGCCTTTGGGCTCAATTTCTTCAATAACTTTCATAGACATGCATGAAGAGTATTACCGAGCTGCTGCGGGTGAGTAAAAGGCAAGTTTTGAATCAAATAAAAATCGAACTGTGAGACATGGCTCCAATTTTCCTAGGCAGGAAATTTCAAACATAATTATCAATATTTCACCAAAAAAACGCTTTCAAATCACCCTCAAAGTGTCACAATAGTGTGAAGATTTTAATTTTGAACAATTATAACCCAATTCTACACGTTTTTTACCAAATTTCGCAATTTAAATCAACATGTACAGAAAAATGTTACCCCAGCTGGTCAGCTGGTCAGCCAGATACAAACTAAAAAGTTGAACATCGCAGATTTAAGGCTTTTATATAAGGTTAACTAGCAGTACCCGCTGCCTACGGCCGCTTTAGATTTTGAGAAAGTGGGCATTTTAGTTTGAATAAGACCACAACCAAAAGTACCATGCAATACCAAACAGTACCCCCGTTTATTTTGTTTAAATTTTTCCCCTTATGTCACTTGGGGTCACTGCTTTGTGGAAACTCTGTGAATTCCAAAGTGACTACGATGACAATTTCGAAAACAAACGTCGTTGGCTGTCAAAAGATTTTCGTGCATGATTTCTTAAAATATTTCTTAGAGAGTGAAACTTGTGAAATACCTTTTACAATATGAGCTAGCCAATCTTGCTAGCCAAGACACCAACAATATTTCAGTTCTGTCATTTATTTCCCTTCAGTTCTAGAGATTTTGAAAAGAATTTGACATTGACGTTGACATTGACATTGACGTTTGAATATCCTGAATGCACTGCCGCAAAGATAAGTTTAAGAATTCGTTCACCCTGCAGTGGTCAAAAAACCAAAAAAATGAATGCATCTGTCAAACTTTTTGCAAAATTATTTCTATTTCACTTAAAACGAACGTAAATAACAGCGTTTGGGCTCAATTTCTTCAATAACTTTCATAGGCATGCATAAACAGTATTACCAAACTGCTGCAGGTCATTTAAAGGCAAGTTTTGAATGAAATAAAAATCGAACTGTGAGACATGGCTCCAATTTTCCTAGGCAGGAAATTTCAAACACAATTATCAATATTTCACCAAAAAAACGCTTTCAAATCACCCTCAAAGTGTCACAATAGGATAGAGATTTTAATTTTGAACAATTATAACCCAATTGCACACGTTTTTAACCAAATTTCGCAATTTAAATCAACATGTACAGAAAAATGTTACCCCAGCTGGTCAGCTGGTCAGCCAGATACAAACTAAAAAGTTGAACATCGCAATTTAAAGCTTTTATATAAGGTTAATAAAACTATATTTTCAAAAGGCAGACTACTTTTCAATAAACTACTGCATGAAGTCAGGAATGCAACTAATTTTGCAATTGCTCAGACAAGAATGCCTGCTAATAAATAGCAACCAAAGAAAGTGAAAACCAATAAATACTGGAAAAAACAACTTTTAGAGCACCCCGTGAATTTACTGCTTAGAGTCCAAATATCACAGTAGAAATAAGTACAACTTTTAAATTATAATAAACATTAACTTTATACAAGAACATTTTTAAATTACATAATGTTTAAAAAAATGTTAGCATTGCTATTATGTTTGTATTATTATTATTATTATGTATCAATATGTTATGTTAATGTATTGTTATAATATTGTGTTAGCTGCTATACGTGATGCAATAACTTGACAGCTAAATATAAATATATTCATTCATTTATTTCTTCTCCAACTTTCGCGCTGAAATTTCGCTTGAAACTCGTCTGATAGTTGAGCTCGTAGCTACCAGAGGCGCAAACGACGGAGTTCATGATGCACTAGCACATGGCTGTGACGTCATACTCCGCAAAATGGCCGGCTGTCACAGCTGAGCTTGGCCAAGTAGGATCGTATTTTTGTCTTACATGTAAATTACGTCTTGGATAACTAGAATTTCGCTGTTGACAGTGAATAAACAATGCAGGACGCGTATCAAGTTAATGATTTTGTTCCTGATGGTCGGTACGAGAGATCTAACAGAAGATAGCATTGTATGATCCTAGCATATAATTATTTATTCTATAGTCATAGTTACTCTCTCTTGATTATGAAATGTTTATAAATTGGTTTGTTCTCTTCACCAGGACACCTGCTCATGTCTTAGCGTTCAACGAGGAAGCAGCATTAGATGAGACCAACCTTGTAGTGACACGGTCTAAGATCTCATCCGAGGCAAGTGTCAACTCACTGAGCTGAATGTTTGATGTCGGCATTAGGAAGACGATTCAATCCAACCTGGAGCGGCTTGTTTAGCTTGATTTCATGATATCTGTCTTCGAAGCTTGCTGCCCAAGAGAAAAATTAGAAGCTCACAGACACCGCAAGAAACACACAGGAAATTGACAAAGCTCTACAGTATGTAATTTTGTTATTTGTTGGGATTTGTTGAGGTTTGTTTGGATTGAAACATGTTTCATGATTTCTGATAGAAATGTTGGTCCACGGTGAAGAGATTATGATTGACACGGATGTACGTAGTCGAAGGGCAGAAGCAATCTGTTGCATATCTTGTATTTATAACAATTTTGCAATGCAGACAACGTGATGGGCAGCTCAAGAATATGCCCCAAACAAAAAGTGCTACCTGATATTATCAGCTGGCCCCATTTTTAAACCTTTCAGCTTCTCTTTTGCAATCAAATCCAGTTTGCCCAACTTTCAATTTCATGGGCATAAACAGTTCTTGTGGAAGGAATGAAGGAACTGAAGTTAAATGCATATTTTAAAAGTAGTGCATCGCTCTCTCCACCACAATTGCGTTGGTAACTAATTGCAGGTGGTAATTCATGTATTTATTAAGAGATTGTAAAAGAAGTAAATGTCACCCTAGCAAAAATTTCAAATGTCGAACAATTCAAAAAAACCAATTGCTTGACATTTGTTATTTGGAACGAATATCAAATTTCGGTTTGGCAATTGTTCGGCAATTGGCGGGCAATTGCCAGGCAATCGTAACCAAATGTCCGGTCGACATTTCATTTTTGTTCCAAATACCAAATGTCAAGCAATTGGCGAGGAAGCAATTGCTGACATTTGCCAACATTGTTAGCCACATTTGTATCAAATTTAAACAGTTACTTACATTTGGCAACCAGATCAACCTGATCTGGGGCGGATTACAGAACACCTGTGTTATCTATTAGCTCTATCTTAGTTTAAAAATTGCACCGCGCGAGGGCGCTTATTTGTATTTTGCCACCATGTTGGACAAAAACCGCAGTACCGATTGCTCAGCCACGGAGGTAACATCGGCCTCTGTGTGCTTTTGTTATTATCGTTTGTTTACACCGAAAAATTACCGTTTGGTTAGTAAACATTGTGTTAACCGTCACCTTGTGTTTTCATTCGTGTAACCTTTCCTCCTCCGCGTTTACCGAGTGAATTAGACCACGGTAAAAACCTTTCAGGCATTGCAGGATAGTGAGTGCGCGGGTGAACGAGAGCCAGCCACCCTAGAGCTACCCCGTGGGATCAGTGCAGGGTGTGTGTGTGGTTTTAACATTTCAGAAGTGGGATATGGACTAAAACCTTGATTGGACTTGTCACCGTTTATTTGAACTTAGAACCGTGTGATTTTCGTATTTTCCTTTTTTTGTTTTTGTGCCCTGTTTTTGGTGGAACTATTTTGTTGCGCGTAGTTTGTTTTGTGCTCCGCGAGTAGCATTTTCAAGCGTAGTTTGCCCGCGAAGTGTATCCCTCCGCGCCACACTGGAACGCTTTGACTACAATATCATGTCGAAGGGTAACAAAGCAAAGGGCAAGGGCCGAAAGGGCAGATCGACTAGCCCTACACCCAGTAACAGAAGTTATGCGAGTGCCGATAGCCATCGTGATGCTGAAGGTGCGGGCCGCAGCACAAATACCGGACCGACGGTCGACCCCAACATGACTGCCATGCTTGCGACGCTGACTACGCTAATGCAAGGGTTGCAGCGAGGACAGTCGCCCTTAGCATCGGAGGCAAGCGCCTCAAACTCAAACACTACAGTCAAAATGGTACCGGATTTGAGCCGGTATATTCATGATTTTGATGGAGAGACCACAAGCAACGCGCGTGAGTGGCTTCGAAACATCGAAGCGACGGCTGCACTCTACAATTGGGGAGACGCAGTGAAGATGGAGGCGGCACGAGCCCACCTCACCGGAGCGGCTCGTCAGTGGTTTCGTAACTGCCACGAAAACATGGAAGATTGGAGTTCTTTTAAACGGGAATTTTCGGACACGTTCATTGGACAGACAAGCCTGCCAGAGAAGTGGGCGAGAATGACTCGTCGGGAACAACAGCCTGGCGAGAGCTTAATGACTTATTTCTTCGAGAAGTCCGCTCTCTGCAAGGACCTCGACCTCAGCTTCTCGGACACTAAAAAACAAATCGTCATTGGACTCCTGTCCCGAACTTTGAGCGACTCACTTACGGCGAGACACTCACAGAATGAGAAGGAACTATTACTCCACATTCGTGAAGTAGAGGAGGTTGACCGTGAGCGTGCTTCAAGGGCAAACGTTCGAAAAACCCAGTCAGGCAGACTGGCCGAGGCACCAAAACGTTCTGGGAACCAACCAATACCAAACCAACAGAAGCAACCGCCGCCATTCGTCCCAAATCGTAACGGGACAACTCCAACCGGAACCGCACCGACTACGTCAGGCTCTTGGAGAGAGAGAAGCAGCGCCGCCTCGCCAAGAAAGCAGTCTGAGCAGGAATGCTACAACTGTTACCGTAAAGGGCATATCTCACGTGATTGCCCAGATCCGAAGAGACCCTTCTTCTGCGTACGTTGTAAGACGGAAGGCCACACACAACGCCACTGCACAACTGTTCTGAACACAGTTCCCGAATCGCGAGCCGCAGCTATTGTCGTGCCACGACCAGGACCAAGCAACTCCGTCAGCTTAGTTGGAACTACCGAGGGTACTAGTCCTGCTAAGTACTTGCGTACCGCCGTTATCAATGAGCGAAGTGTGCAATCGCTGATCGATCCCGGGAGTTCAAGCTGCATTATGCAGGCGAGTGCGGCAATATCATGTGGACTAACGCCACAGGCATCGGATTGTCTCCTGACCGGCTTCGGAGACAAGACCACAAAGGCCCTGGGGATGGTCACGGCCAATGTTACCATCGATGGCGTGATTGGTGAGAAGATTTGTATCCTGATAGTTCCGGACGCCATGCAACCCGTGGAACTGATAGTCGGCCGGACTTGGACAGATCTACCCCACGTGTCCTATGCGAAGATTGACAACCAGCTCATCATAAAGAACAGTCCTACCGAGCTTATTAAGCAGCTGACCACATACCAGCCTGAAACCAGCAGCGACCGACTACAGCTGAGAGCCGTCCGCGACACCGAAGTCTCCGCAAACTCTATTAACTTCGTACAAGTGACAGGAGGAACAGAGATCGATGGTCTCGTCATCGTGGAAGCTGGTAACCATGACGCATTGTTTGCCCTCGAGAAGGGGCACACTGTTTTGCCTGTGCTAAACAGCACGGACTGCACACGCATTGTGAAGACAGGAGAGTGCATCGTGCGCTCAACTGCAGTGGAAGGTCTGAAGACGGTCAACGAGGAAACAGCCACCGACCGACAGCCCATTGTCAAGACACAGATCAAAATTGGAGATGAAGTGACCACTGAACAACATGAGTCGTTAGCGCAACTAGTGAATGAATATCGACATTGTTTTGCTCAAAATCTCAACGAACTAGGCTGCACAGACATCGCCGAAATGACTATCAATGAACTGCCGAATAGTAAACCAGTTGTGCGAAAACCGTACCGAACCAATGCGAGGGAGCGTACTGTGATCAGTGACATTGTGAAAGAATGGAAGGACCATGGGATAGTGACCGAGACTAGGTCACCATACAGCAGCCCAGTGTTGTTAGTTAAGAAGAAGGATGGATCTGAGCGATTAGTGATTGATTACCGTGGCCTGAATCAACAGACGGTTAAGGAGAATTTCCCGTTGCCGAACATTGACGACCAATTAGAGCACCTGTCCGAAGCCAAAATATTTGCAGTACTCGATCTTGCACACGGTTACTTGCAAATCCCCTTGAGCCCGAGCGCACGAGAAAAAACCGCCTTCGTCACATCGGACGAAACGGGGGAATTTACAAAGATGATGTTTGGCCTGACAAACGGACCCGCCGAGTTTCAGCGATTAATGAACAAAGTACTGGGACCCCTTCGCAACACGGTAGCGATGTGTTATCTGGACGATATATTAATCCCAGCGCCAGACTGGAAGACCCTGATGGAACGTCTTCGTATGGTATTCACCGCCATCGCAAATGCAAAACTAACAATGAAGCTCAGCAAGTGCGAGTTTGGTAAAACTCAAGTGGACTACCTTGGGTTCACAATATCCGAGGGAAGCATTAAACCAGGACTGCGCAAGACCGATGCTATTCGACATTTCCCAGCACCGTCCAATGTCCACGAGGTCAGACGTTTCCTCGGTTTATCTGGATTTTTTTGCCGCTTCGTAAGTCACTACTCGTCCATTGCAGAACCGTTGACGAGACTCACGAAGAGCACGACGCCGTGGGCATGGGGAAAAGAACAACAGATTGCCTTCGACAGCTTGAAGAAGAGTTTGACTATTGCTCCGGTACTGGCTCTCTACAACCCCCGCGCAAGAACCGAACTCCACACCGACGCCAGTAGCCAGGGATTAGCGGGAATGTTACTGCAAGCCGACGCCGACGGCGAGCTACGATTAGTTTACTGCGTCAGCAAACGCACTAACGAACATGAGAAGTTCTACCACTCAAGCAGACTTGAACTCATGGCCATCGTCTGGAGTGTCCAAAGACTACGTCCGTTCTTACTCGGTCTACAATTCACCATTGTCACAGACTGCCAGGCACTCATTTACCTGAACGAGCACAATACGATCAACCCAGTGATTGCTCGAGCCTATGACATCATCCAAGAGTATTCCTTCACCATACGCCACCGACCCGGAACAAAGATGAGACATGTAGATGCGTTGAGTCGAGCGCCCTATGAACCCCCAACAGACACGATGGACGAAATTGTGTCATTCCAGCTGGAGGTCATGCTAACACTGACCGTCATCGACCAGGTGCGCATGATGCAGCATAATGACCCAGACATCCGGACGCTGGTGACCATCTGCGAGAAACAGCATGAAGACAGAACGAAAGAAGAGACTATCCGAATTAAAGAGCTCGAACTCAAAAATGGTATTTTGTACCGAACCGAAGGAACTGCACGACTCTTCGTTATACCGAAGAAAATGAGGAAGGGATTAGTGGTGAAATGCCATGACCAAGCTGGACATTTCTCAGTTGACCGGACCGTGGCAAAAATCCGGGAACTTTACTGGTTCCCTTACATGCGTCGCTACGTAAAGGACCATGTCAACCACTGTTTCAGCTGTTTGTTGCACAAGACTCCGCGCGGTAAGCAGCCAGGTTTTCTTCACTCGATACCGCCGGGAAAACGCCCATTTGCGATCCGTCACATCGACCACCTGGGGCCATTCCCTCGTAGCAGCAAGGGAAACACCGAGCTCTTGGTAATTATCGACAACCTCACGAAGTATGTGCACCTCTACCCAGCAAGAAGAACGAGTACAAAGGGCGTACTCGCAAGCCTGAAGAAATTTGTCGGAGAGAGAGGACTGCCGGAACGAATCATCTCGGATCGCGGCACATGTTTTACATCGCATGACTTCGCCAGTTTCTGCGAGGAAAACGGAATTAAACATACACTAAACTCGACTCGACACCCACGAGCCAACGGCCAAGTGGAAAGAGTCAACAGCACCGTCCTGCCGCTGATCGCCGCAGCCATTGACCGGGAAAACCATGCGGACTGGGACGCCCAGTTACCAGAAGTTCAACGACACTTAAATACAGCTCCAAACAAAGCTACCAAGCATTCGCCATTCTACGTTCTCCACGGGTACAACCCGCAATTCTTCCCCGAGGACAACATGATCAATGAAATTATTGGTACTAATTCTTGTAAGCCAACAGACACCCAAGCAGCTGCACGACAGGCCATTATCACCCAGCAGTTGCGCACCGAAGAGCGACACAACACCCGTCGGTACTCATCCCAGCAGTATGCAGTGGGGGACATCGTCTTTATGAGGAGGGCACCAGTCCATACCGGACAACCCACTAAGGCGCAAGCAAAGTACCGCGGACCCTTGGTTGTCTCCGCCGTCTTGCCCGGGGACACATACCGTGTCACGCAATTGAATGATGACAACAATAGTTTCTATGCGACCACCGCCCACGTCTCGCAGCTGAAGATCTGGCGAGGTTACATGGACGAGGAAACTGAGGATGACGCTATCGACAAAGAGCCGGGAGCCTCCGACTCCGGAGATGACACCGACCCAGCCGGCGAGGACACGCCAAGCAGACCGAAAAGGGACTGCAAGAAGCCAATCCACCTGACTGACTATGTTTAGATTTAGATTTAGATTGTAAACGATAATCATTTAGGATAGACTTGTTAGTTTTTGTAAATTTTCATCCCTAAATCGAGGACGATTTAGAAGAAGGATGGCCGAGTGTTATCTATTAGCTCTATCTTAGTTTAAAAATTGCACCGCGCGAGGGCGCTTATTTGTATTTTGCCACCATGTTGGACAAAAAACCGCAGTACCGATTGCTCAGCCACGGAGGTAACATCGGCCTCTGTGTGCTTTTGTTATTATCGTTTGTTTACACCGAAAAATTACCGTTTGGTTAGTAAACATTGTGTTAACCGTCACCTTGTGTTTTCATTCGTGTAACCTTTCCTCCTCCGCGTTTACCGAGTGAATTAGACCACGGTAAAAACCTTTCAGGCATTGCAGGATAGTGAGTGCGCGGGTGAACGAGAGCCAGCCACCCTAGAGCTACCCCGTGGGATCAGTGCAGGGTGTGTGTGTGGTTTTAACACCTGGTACGTGATGATACTTATTAGAGCTGCTACACGTATTCCATCCTACTAAGAGTTTTGTATAGGTAATTATATAAATTGAAGAATATTCTAATAGCATGGAGTATTTGTCATCAACAAATTTGATGTATTTGTCATTCTCATATATGAGGTAGTACACAAAGGTAGAAAAATATGAAACAAAAACAGAAATGTCTGGTATGTTCGAGCCGGGCATGGCACACTTACCACAAATCCTACACGACATTATCACATTTCTTTAACTCTACAAGCTACGTGCAAATGAGTATGAGATCAATAAAATCACTAATAAAATATCAAATAATAATGTCAGTCAAGTATGGGCCGACTAGTCTGCTGATAAAATCACTTTGATAGGATCTAGGCACTTCCTACTGGTTGTCTTCAATATCGTCCTCCCGCGCCTCGTCTCGTACCGTTGTTGTGTCGTCTCGTGGGGTGCTGCTGTAAACAAAGTAACATTATTTAAAAAAATGTATACCAAAACACATAGATGCCTACCGCAGTCAGAAAAGTATCGAAAATCATAGGCACCTGTCAGTCCTGCAGGGAGCGCCTGAACTGCGGCGGATTGAATTCATCTTTTCGTTGATGTATTTCACCACCGACCCCACTTCTTTATTTAAGATTTGGGGATCGGAAATTTTTGGTTCCAATCTTTTGCGTAAGAGATCTGTAAATATCCAAGAATAATATATTGATACGAAATGAAGCAAATAAGACAGTTTAAAGTAGGTAGGTCCGTAGGTACATTTATATGGCATAGGCCTGAATGTAGTAACTTACTTTTGACAAGGTCCAACTTGCACGGCGTCAATGGAGGACGCGTTGCCTTATTTTTTCGGTTTGCTGGCTTTCCTTCCGCAGTCCGTTTCGCAAGCACATCTGTGCCCCAGATGGCAACCGCCAATTTTTTGGTAAAAATGGAGGGGGTGTTCGCACCGTTTGTGATTTCGGTCCAATTAAAGGCTGGAATTTTTACACCTGCGCCCAAATTAAGCTGGAAGTACAAACAAATTGGGTATCATGTGAAGTGCAGTTTACTAGCTTTAAGAGAAAGACCCACTCTACAAATATTGACAGAAATAGAATTACAAGACATACCATGGGTGTGCTTGGAGTGGATGGGATCTTCGGTGCAGCCATCTCAAGGGGTACATCATCTTCTGCGAGATTGAAGCCATCGTTGTCTAGGTCAAAGTACCTATTTTTGGTGGGCTCCGGGGAACGTAGTGCCTATTCAATGGAAAGTTTTTTTTTTACATTGCCAATGTATTCGTATCCATACAGTAATATGACAGTGAACAAATTATTTTTCACGAGGTGAAAACCTACAAACTATAAGGTACAGGTAGATTCTTTTTAACTCACAAATTCCTCGGAGTCTTCACGTTCCAAACATGTGGACGGTCCCATCCTCTTTGGGGCAGACATTGGCGTGACTGGGTAGGAAATTGGCGTTGCTGGGGCGAACTGTTTGGTGGCACTGGATGTCACCAGCGTGGCAGGCGTGGGTGATTCCTTGGCGGCCACCGTCTTAGCAAATGAGTCCTCTGGCACCATACTGTGAAATGCACCTGGAAGGCAGATACATATTTTGATTTGCTCAAGAAACTGTGCTACCAGCCACAGCTGGCTGATGCTCGAGTCTCATAATATACTGATAGGATGTACCTTCAAGTTTATTTAAAAGTTGGCGTTGCAACCTTTTGTTCAGCGCAATCAATTCTACATTTTCAGCTGCTACCTTATTAGCCATGTGTTTTTTATTTTTAAATATTTTCAGTTCATAGGTCAGCTGCTTCACTTCTGTTAGCAGTCTCTGATTGTCTTTCTTCAAACCCAACATCTCGGTTGTTGGTGCAGCCTCCAAGTCATCGTCCGAGATGACATGAGTTTCCTTTGGCTTCTTTGCTATCTTGGTCCTAGCTTGTTCAAGGATATCTCTTTTCTCGATCTTCCTCTTTAAAATGCTTGCCATGCCTTGTTTTTGCATTGCAGTTTTCTGCAAAAAAAAAAAAAAGGTAAAATCATGACACATTACAATAGCATACTACCTAGGTAACAGTGCAGTAGGTAGGTACCAACGCGGGCGGAGATTACGCAGAAGGCCGACGCTAATATAAGAATATTACCTACCTATGCAATTAAATTCCGACATTCCCACTATATAGGTAGAACCGACAGATAATTAATTAAATCTGACTCTGGCTCATTGCTAACGTACAGTTTCCACTCACAAGGTTCTGTGTGAACCCCATGACCCTCCTCTAGCAGCAAAATATGTTGCATTGAATTTTTTTTTCAATTTTCAATATGGTATGGTACCTTTTTTGTCTTTTCGTGCTCATCTTTTCTCAGGTTTTTCTGCTCGTCTGCGTCGTTTCCTTCATCCGAATCTCTCACAAATTTCTTAAGTGGGACTCTCTTTTTAGCAAGCTCTGCCTCCAGAGCTTCAGCAGTTGCTAGAAAATGACACATTTGAATTAAAAGCATTTAGTATAATAGCCGTAGGTATACCTAATAGATTTGAGGTAGGTTACACGGTTACACCAGAGATAAAAGATTAGGAACGAAATTTAGCAACGACACCATGACCCTTATTAACCAATGCCAGCACGGTTATGTTGAATCAAATCTGACACGTTCAATTTAATTCAGCTTGTATAATATTGAGTGCATACTCACATCCCAATTTCAATATCTGAGCGTCGTAGAAGGTCCCTTCGTCGTCTGATAAAGAGTCTGTGTTCGTCCAGAACACTTTGTAGAATCGGTCATCATCAAAATCCTTTTCGTGGTTTGGTTTGAAGTGTTTGATCTCATCTGTGAGGACTATTTTCTTAACACCATCCTTGTATCGGACGTAGGCAACGCCAATGTTTGACATTTTTTATGATGCACTTTAAAATTTCGGAAATTAATTACTTGTTGAATACAACCATCTAGACCGCAATCTTAAACAACGAAAAAATGGCGTCCATCAGCATGCGGTGCGGGCCGAAGCGGATCCGGATTCGCTGCGCTAGCGCTATACCGGCGCGGCTGACAACTGTTGATCAGTCAGCTGTCACTGTCAGCGTCGGTCGGGAATATACTTGGTCCCCGTCAGTCCCCGTTCTCTTATTTTAATTCACACAGCATTCAATCTACCATCGCAGCTTCGTTTGCATCTTGCGAGGCTAGCCATGTCGAGTGACGAAAATAATGAAGAGGATCAAGAACAAATGGTAAGCCAATAGTCATTAGCGTACTCAAGATAGTTCCCGCGTTTAATAAGCAATGATCGGATATTTGTTGGTTTTGAAGCGTGAAAGCTTAGATTGTAATGAAATCTAAAGATATAAACCCAGTGTAGCAGGCTGTGATTGCAGGTTATGGTTGTTCGCGCTAAATGCCATACATTATAGGTATTATTTTTCAAGTTTTGCCTTGATCTTTTAATGGTTTCCAATGCCTGTTTATCTTGCTCATATCTAACAAGCATGTTTTTATATTTTTGAGATAAAATTACCCTCATTTTATATTCAAGTGAATTGTGCTAGGAAGATTCCAATTAGTTCTCATTTGTATAATGCATATTTTTCCTGCTTAGGCGCAGCCAAGAAAAAAGTACCGAAAGTACCTGGATCCTACTAGTGGAGATGTCTCGATTCCGCGGACAACTAGGTGGCGCCAAGAAAAATTACTTCTGCAATCTCTGAAGGACTCTGGCAATGCAGGACCTGCTTTGGATGCTGAAGATATTGAAGTGAATACCTATTGTTATTTCTGCTACCAACAAAATTCTAATAAAAGGCATCGCTGCATTTTTATTTACATTTCTAATTAAGTTGTATGAGTATGAAAACCATTAATTGACTTTGAACTTGCCGCTCTTGCTCTGCAAGTTGCGAAACAGATTTAACAAAATGTTAATTTAATAGTTAGCTATTGTAATCCAGGTAGCTAGGTACCTATCTAAATTTGTATACACATGTATTTTCTTTATATTAATCTTGTCAAATTTTGTTCTCTGATATAGATCCTTAATGAAGAGCTGGATTCTTCGGAGAGTAGCCTTCTTGATGCGAACACCTACGACTCGTCTGATATCGGGGAAGATGAAGATGGTGTACCTGCTTTTGAAGAGTGCTTCGGTGAAGAAGTCTGGGCAGGGGAGTCTTATAAGTATTCCAGCAAACTTTACGAAGGAAGCGACATAACTTATGGCGAGGGGCTAGTAGCCACCTTTAGCTTTATCCTGCGTAACAAATTGAATGACACAACGATAATGCATTTGTTCTCATTGCTAAATCTCTTGCTAGGGCAACAACGGTTTCCCAAGTCAAAATTTCTGTATGAAAAGCTTTTCTTGGGAGCAATACCATTCACAAAATATCACTTCTTTTGTAAACAATGCGAGAGCTATCTAGCCAGCTTCGAGAAGAATGGGACGCGTGTGTCTGGAGTGTGTAAAGATTGTTCACAGCCATTTCACTCAGAAGATTTAAATGAAGGGAATTTTTTTATAACCATTTCAATGGATAGCAGCTAAGAGCACTTTTAGAAGATGATAAGATCCAGGATGCCATTAATGCTTATAGGATTAGTATGAATGCTGAAAACAATAAAAATAATTTAAATGATATTTGTTCAGGTGATGTGTGCAAGGAGATCGACGGTGGGTTTTTTAGTAATGCTGATAATTATAGTTACACATTTAACACTGACGGTGCCCGTGTTTTTGAATCGTCAGCGTATAGTGTATGGCCGTTGTTCATAAGCCTCAATCAGTTGCCCCCGAAAGAAAGGTATGCAAATATCCAAATGGTGGGACTTTGGTTCGGCAACCAAGCACCAAACATGAATTTGTACCTTCAGCGGTTTGTTGATGAAGCCAATGACCTGCACAACACCGGGATAACTTGGAACAACAAAGCTGGAGTTTCTGTTACAAGCAGATTCCTTCCCCTTTGTTGTGCTGTAGATTCGTCAGCACGGTGTAAACTACTTAACATGAAACAGTTTAATGGGTATTTTTCGTGCCCTTGGTGCCACCATCCAGGGAAAGCTGTAAACACGGGTGCTAGGAATGAAATCCGTTACCCCGTGTTAGAAGAGGATGTAGAGCCACGAACAGGTGATGAGGTGGAAGCAGACATGGCTCGAGCCGTGGAAGTTAATCAGACTGTTAGGGGTTTTAAGGGTAGCTCAGTTTTGATCAATTTGCCTGTTTTTGACATTGTAAAGCAAACGTCCCCAGATTACATGCATTGCTGTTTGCTGGGTGTGGTAAAAATGATGACTCTTCACTGGCTAGATGATACTCATGAACCATACTACATTGGATCAGAGTCTAACAAGACAAAAATCGAGCATCGTTTAAAGTCGATAAAACCACCCTGCAACGTTCCAAGGTTTACTCGGAAATTAAAACACCGCATGTACTGGAAAGCATCGGAGTGGCGTTTGTGGCTCCTATTTTATTATTTGCCATGTCTGATGGGTATTCTTCCTGATACATTCTTGAACCATTTCAAACTCTTATCGGAGGGCATTTATATGTTGCTGCAAACATCTATAACTAGAGCCGACGTATCTTGTGCTGATGCTAAGATTTTTCAGTTTGTTTGTGGAGTGCAGCTACTTTATGGTGAAAAATTCTCGGTTTACAATGTCCATTTGCTCACGCACCTAGGCGTGGCTGTTTTAAACTTGGGACCTCTTTGGGCACACTCCCTTTTTTCTTTTGAAAATGCCAATGGAAAACTATTGAGCCTCGTAAACGGTCCTGGTGGTGTACCACAACAATGCGCTAAGCGATACATAATGCACATATCCTTGACACCATTTATTTCCCGGAACAAAATTTCAATAGGAGAAGCAACTCAAAGCTACATGGCTAAACTTTCAGGCTTGCGGAGTAGATCCGAAGTGTTTCAGTCTTCTGGCACTACTGTTCTAGGAAATGGAAAAATATCCCATCTTACCCCTCTTGAAAAGGATGCACTCGCATCTCAAAACTGTGTTATTGATGGAGTTTTGCTTTACAATCGGGCCATTGTAAGCGGATTTGTTATAACAACACATTCCTACTCTGAGGACAAAAAAAGTACCAACTCATTCTTTCACACTGAGAGCAGCGTGATTGTTGGAAGGGTTTCAAAAATTGTAACGGCCATTGATTTTACAGGAAATCGTTCCATTTTCTTTTTGTACCAAAAGGTTCGATTCCAGGTTTCCCGTGAGATTGTTCCGCAACATATTCACCAAATTTCGTTCATCGATCCAGCAATTATAGCCATTCCCTGTGATGAAGTTAGGGGAAAATGCATTGCTCTGTGCAATGGAGCGGAGACATTCATTTCAAAGTTCCCAAATCCATACGAACGGGACTAACTTTCTGTGCTCTAAGCACCAAAGACTTTTGTGCTTGGGTGAATTTCACCAGATCTTTCCAAGTCGCAAGTCCTGCAGGTCAGGTTTTTATTACTTTGAGTGCTGGGTAGGAGGACATTGCTCCTGTTCAGGCTCCTTAATACCTATGTGTAGAGCCAAGATTTTACGGTGTTATGATTTCGATAATTTCGTGTTAAGCTTTTTGGATTTCGGTGTTATGGCGGTGTTATGGAAAAAGTACAGAATTTCATGTCTAGAGCAGATTTCAGACATAGGTGACAAAAAAAAGAAGATACGTGTTTTTAGCATTAGTTTTATCGAAATTTTAGTGCTAATTATTTGAATTTTAGCGTTTATAGCTAAATAGAAAAAAGGGCTTTTGCGATCTACATTCGAAAGGAATGAAGATTTAGGGTAAGCACTGGGATCTGTAATAAAGAAGTGATCAATAATAATTACAATAGAGCAAATATTTAGTGTAGGTCCTCAACATCGGTATTTGTTAGGGACTTGGAACAAAATTAATAGCACAAATAAATATTTTACATAAATGCCACCATGAAATACATTGTATGGCAGCATGAGCCACACTTACTACTTGTTAAAACTTAACATTGAACAAGTTTCAATGGTAGCTTCCTTCATTCTTGTTCCTTTGTCAGTCAGCACTAGGTTTTATTGACTAAAAAACCTCAAGGCATCAACACTGTTCACAGGGGCTCAAATAGTTTGCTAATTCAGGACTGCAAATGAGGGGTATGAGATTTTTAAATCCATTAGAATTTGAATTAGACCCACTGCCTGGTACTAACAACATACTTTGCAACATTGTCTTTTTTCTCCCAGACAAGTCGGTGTTCCAGATTCCACACATCAAAATAGATCTATCACTCACAAAGAGTTGCTTTGCTTGATCCTCAAAAGTCAAAGATTTATTACACCCCATTGAAATTTGAAATCCCAGCTAATCTCTAGATAGACTGAATGCATGTAATGCTGGTGCTCACATGGCAAGGAGGGGAAGATTCAGCCAACCAATGGCAATGGTTTCCTACTGCAAACATTTTGCCCCACTACTTCTACCCCCTAAGCTTAGGAATGTTGACAGCATTTGATGAGAAACAGACCTGATTACGACAAATTCATGGAAATGTGTGTTTAGAGAGATAAAATAAACATTTTAAATATTTTGCATGGAAATAAGTGGCTATTTCGCAAAATACACATATTTCAGTGAAAGAGCTTCATTATCTCTTAATTTAGCATAAAAACAAATGGGTTATTTTATTTGTTTATTTATTTTCCGTGAAATATGGTTTGATAAAAATGAAAAAAAAAAACGGATTATCTGAAATTTAAGATAATTGGATGGGAAAAGGCTCATTTCACGATGATTTCGCGGGAAATAGTTGATTTCGTTGTTATGGATGATTTTTCGTGAATTTCGCGTTATGTCGCGATGAGCTTCTTACATATTTGAGATGGGAATTCAATGAATCACTCATTTGTAAGAAAAACAAGAGATAAGAACAATTCGCGATTTCGCGCATCACCATATAATCGTGGCTCTACCTATGTGATGCTTCCTGCTGGCTTTTCGCTTTTTTTAGCGATGTTTTTTATATGTTGATAGATATTCTATTTTTGGGCCTTGCCCTCTATTTATACAAAATTGTAATTTTTGTTGGTATACCTACGACAATAAAATGTTTTTATTGCAATGTCAATTTTGCTCCATATTACAACCCATACCTATAACCCATTTCTTTAATACCCAGGTAGGTATTGGATTAAAATGAGAGGAGTTAGGTACGCGTTGATTGCACCGCCACCAGAGATTGGAATGTGGGCCGTTTTATTTTTTTAGGGTCATGGCATAAGGCTACCTCGGTGCGCTGCTCTTCAAATCGGTATTCCAAATATTTTGGTACCTAATTTTGTAATGGTACTGGACACAATATTATGCTTCCTAGCTCAGGAGTCTAATAATTTTCCAATCAATTGGCTCTTCTAAAAGAATCATTAATAATAAAATTAATGTTTCTAGATTGGTGGTAAATTTATGATAAAATGCTAACATTCCAGAGCAAATGTTGCCATTTGGATGTTTAAATGTCAGTCGGACATTTGCCATGGAAGACAATTGAAACTAAATGCCAACATTTAGTGGACAATTAAAACTAAATGCCAACATCTCGTGGGCAAAATGTTGGACACTTGAACCGAAATGCCAACATTTCCTTGACAATTGTTAGACCATTGAAGCTAAATGCCAACATTTCGTGGACAATTGAAAACAGTTGCTGGACATTTAAAACCAATTGCTGGACATTTAATAACAATTCATAACATTTACCCGACATTTCCCAACATTTAGAAACATTTGCTTTTTGAATTGTTCGACAATTGACATTTTTGCTAGGGAGCCATGTATTTTACTGCTAATTTATCTCTTTTCAATACAACAAAAGTTGCTTTAGGTCTGTGCATTGAAACTTGAAAGTTATTTTATTAAAACTCTTTATAAAGCAATTATTGGTCAACACTTTCTCAGGAAAATTCAGTGATTCACTTTTCAGATTTCAGATTTGTTTGTTCAACTAAGTAATTAAAGATTTAGCTCCAACTTTTTGTTTTGTTAATTAGTCAGATGCACCAGTATTTGTCATGGAATGTTACGGAGGTTTGATTTGTTTTTATGTCGCTACTGCAGGTTGATGGAACTTTCAACAAGAGCATCTACGTGATCTCCCTGCAACATCAACACATAGCGTGAAGTCACCTGCTGGCTTCTAGTTCAGTGACATCACGGTCCTTGCATTGGTACCACTCAATGATAATGAGTATGGTAACACTTGAAATACAATTGTTGGCTGGATTTGTTGCAAGTTGGCATAAAAGTTCATGCAGGTCTGACACCTGTAGACCCGTGACCAGGGACCCGAACCGAAATGATTAAAGGTTCTGGTTCCGGTTCCGGTTCCTAATTTTTTCAAATTAGGGTTCTGGTTCTGATTCCGGTTTTACGTTTTTAAAGGTTCCGGTTTCGGTTCGGGTTCCATATTGTGAAGAGGGGTTCCGGTTCCGGTTCCGGTTCCTAATTTTCTCAAATAAGGGTTCTGATTCCGGCTTTAAGTTTAAAAAGGTTCCGGTTCCACTTGATAAATAAAGCGTTATTTTTTAAAATTTTGCTGTTGTACAGGTTCAAGTTTTAGTGGTTTTTAGTGACACTTAGTTTTGTTTTTCCATCTGCCAGGGACAGGTCTTTTTCCTCACATTGGGTTTCAAAGCACACGAAGCCAGTTGCATAAAAGATAGGGGTGTAACGAAGTCGTAATAATTTTTTTTATCAAATTTCTCTGTACCAGTAGAATTACAGAGTACTACCTATGTACGGAGTAAAAAAGGCAGGCTAGTCCATCTCTATAAGACAAAGCATGCACGACAAGGGGTTAGTTTGTTTGAGGCTTTCAAGTAAAAAATGTAAAGAAATGGATTTACGGTTACACTCTGATGGGGACAGGCAAAGGATTATTTAATACTAGACATAAAATTAACTATAAACTGGATGAACCAGCTTTTCAAAATTATAAAGCCCACCTATGCGGGTTGTGAGCTTGCCGGCGGATCTTCAAATCAAAAAGGGCAAGAAATTCAAATTGTGCTCAAGAATTTTCTAATTTTCTACTGTAAAAGATTTTTTATTGTATAAGGTAGAGACAATGAAAAAGTGTAGTGTAAATGTAAATATTATAGTACCTAAAAATGTTGCTATGGATACATAAGACGTATATGTTGTTTAAAATGCCTTGTGTTTTCCCCAAACAAAATCGTGGATACAAGATGAGTCAATGGATGTTTTCGGAACAAACCAGTGAAACATTTTTTTTTCGTGTGGAAAAATTAAAAACAAAAAAGTTGTAAACATAATAAGCAAATAATTTTAATCTGAATTTCTGAAATCTCAATATAACTTCGGAACCTTTACGGAACCTTTAAGGAACCGAAAAGAACCCATAATTTAATAAGGGTTCCGGTTCTGGTTCCGGTTCTTGGAAATTAATAATAACGGTTCTGGTTCCGGTTTCGGTTCCAAGAAAATACGGGTTTTTTCGGGTTCCGGTTCCGGTTCCGGTTCCGGTTCGGGTCCCTGCCCGTGACATGCAGTGCTGGGACGTTACAATGCTCAGTCTTACGTTGCTTGCAGACAACGTTGCTGACCAAGATTGCTTCCTTGTTGCCATTGACAACCTGGTCAGCGCTAAGAGGAGGACAATGATGACGGCGCCGGGAACGATGACCTCACCTCGAAGTCTGACTCGGATTCCAGTCTTCGGTCGCTCTCAGAGGAAGCCAACTTGGATGCATACAAAGCTTTGTTCTTTGATTGAAGTTTGCATCGGTCTCCATTCGATGGCCACGTGCTGTTGTTTGCTCCCAGAGGTCAACAGGGTACACAAGCATTCCAAGGAACTGGTGTCATGTGTAGAAATACAAATATTAATACATTGTCTTATGCAATTCTGGAGTTCTACAAAGTTTTGTTACCTGTCTTCAAGTTTTTCCTGAAATCTACTTAGATTAATTTAATTTAATTTATTTATTAGAACCAGATTGATGATATTATTGAAATATTGGTCAAGTACATAGGTACATGGGTACATCTGGCCATCTGCAGTTTTGACATCTGGCCATGCGGCACTGGTCTAATGGCGTTGGTGAATGAATGATCATGATTGTTTATAGTCTCACGTCTACTTGATGTAAACTTAGCACTAGTTTTAACAAAAACTATTTCAACTGGGTTTTCAATGCTAATTAAAGGACAACTAAATTTCCCAACGTTTCGTAACTTGTACCTGTTACTTTATCAAGGGTAAGAGCAGTCCTGACAATTTTCTGATAGCAAAAGAACTCTAACAAATTATAACAATTACCTAAAATGTCATCTACAACCTCCAGTACAACCGTCTCAAAAATTGATGCCCAAACATCCGCGTTTGGGCATCAATTTCTGAGACGGTTGAAGTGTTGATAATAATAAAATACCCCGCGCATTGCAAGCGTTTGCAATTTAAATAAGATTTCATTCTAATACAACCTCCAGGTGTTCTCTTCTCTCGAAGTCTTGCCAATCAATCTTCCAACTTCCCACATCTCTCCCCATAGAGATTCATATCATTGCTTTTACACTTGTTATTTATATTGTTATTGGAAAATTGTCAGGACTGCTCTAACCCTTGATAAAGTAACAGGTACAAGTTACAAAACGTTGGGAAATTCAGTTGTTCTTCACTTAGCATTCAAAACCCAGTTGAAATAGTTTTTGTAAAAACTTGTGACATTTTTCTAAATCACAAAACTTTTCCTTTCAAGCAATGCTTTGTTTTTGTTGACTAACTTGACATAAAATCATGAGCCCAAGTTGAGTTAAAACAAAGTTTAGTTGATGTCAAGGAAAAGTCATGCACTGCGCTAGTGAGACCACTGCTAGAGTATGCTGGACATGTTTGGGAGACATCTAATGACAGAGACAACCAAAAGGTGGAAAAAGTACAGAAAAGAGCAGCCCTATACGTAATGGGGTGCAAAATACTAGCAAAAAAGGAGATAAAAACCAAACAGATAGGAGACCTTAAGGTAGGGGAGTTGAAAGCAGAACTATCAAAGAGAAATGAGAAGGAAACCGGAAACAAAGAAAATTTGAAGACCCGGTTTGTAAAACTGCTAGGAGAGAGCAAGAAATAGATATGGAGCATATTGTTGTGAACTGCATGATTGCATTTGGTGCTTAGGTGAGCTGTCGCGTGCAGGTAGGAATGTGCACGGAATGCATCAGCAATATCCAGATGGCCCAGCTGTATTCATGTGGTCAGGAAGTGCATCAGAGAGAAACCAGCTCCAGGGTTGAACAGTCCTGATTGTGTAATACGGATTTGGTGTGCACATTATTATATTCCTTTCTTTCCAGAGAGAATCTAAATTATATCCCGGCAAGTTACGACCTCTCACATTGCCAAGCGAGATCTTTCGGCCGAGCATAAGCAACAATCTAAATTCTGGTTGTAACAAATGGTGGAGGTGCCGGGCATTTTCAAAAGTTATTGGGCAAAGTTTCCAAATTGATTAGGCACAGTTTAAAATTGAGTGGTTTGGTTTACAGGTGGTGGTTTCTCTCTCGTGGTTAGGTGTGGGTGTAATGATTGTGAATGTCGCGGGATTCAGTTGAAGTGTATTTGGGAAGGGCAGTAGCAGTGAAAGCGGTGAAGGACGGTGAAATTGTTTTTGGAAAGGAAAGAACTTGGGAGAATCGAGGTGTGTTTAGGGATTCTGTGTTGATGGGGCTAGACGCAGAGGGTCGAGTCTATGGAGTCAAGCGGCTGCCGCGGGTAGTTTGGCATTGAGCGACGAGGAGTTGTTTAGAAGGGAGAGTAGGCGAATTCGTTGCCGGGAATCGGAGACCGGGGGAGATTTGCCGCCATTCCGCAGTCGGGGGAATAGTTTTTCAGGGGCTGTAGCAGGCGAGTGAAGGGAAGGTCGGCCGGTACCGGTGGGTGGCAGGACAGAGCGGGAGATGAGCTCGGATATAAAATACGGGAAATTCGTGGAGGGGGTGGATACGGTAGAGGATTGGTTCAAGGAATTTAAGAGAGTGGCTGATGCAAAAGGTGCGTCAAGTGCAGACAGGATGCGAGTGTTTCCGTGTTTGGTGGGGGGTAGCACGTTGGAGAAATGGTACGAGTACTATGAGGTGGGACATCCGGTTCACGGGGATGATTGTGACAGGATGTGGAAGGAAAGGAAGGCAGCAGCGCTGACTCAGCTCGTTGGTTCGCGGAGTGTTGAGGATTGGGAACTGCGGTTGAAGGAGAGGGTGCAGTTGCCGGGTGAGACGTATTCTGCATACGTCTATGATGCGCTGCAGTTGTGTAGCAAGGTGGAGCCGGCTATATCAGAGAAACGGCGGGTGCAGCATGTGTTGAAGGGGTTGGTGCCCAGCTTGGTGCAAAAAGTAGACATGATGAGGAATGGGACTGTCGAGGAGTTATTGGGAAATGTAGGGCGGAGTCATCGTTGAGAATGCTTCAGGGAAGGCTAGAGGACATAGCGACCCCGAGGCGGGTTATGCGGACGGGGGTGAATCATGTTGGGATGGATGAGAAGGCTGTGAGTGGGAGGGAGTTTAAGGAAGGTCTTGAGCAGATGACGGCGGCATTTATATCGGCGATACAGACGCAGGATTCTGTGCCAAAAAAATGTTAGGCCTAGGGATCGGTCAAGGGAGAGGGGGCTTTTTTAGGAATTTCGATAGCCAGGCGGTAATTCGGGAGCAGGACCAGCAGTCGTTCAGGCCTTTGAGGCAACAGGAGCCTAGTACTGGGGACTTTGAGGCAACAGGAGCCTAGTACTGGGGACTTTGAGGCAACAGGAGCCTAGTACTGGGGACTTTGAGGCAACAGGAGCCTAGTACTGGGAACTTTGAGGCAACAGGAGCCTAGTACTGGGGACTTTGAGGCAACAGGAGCCTAGTACTGGGAACTTTGAGGCAACAGGAGCCTAGTACTGGGAACTTTGAGGCAACAGGAGCCTAGTACTGGGGACTTTGAGGCAACATGAGCCTAGTACTGGGGACTTTGAGGCAACAGGAGCCTAGTACTGGGGACTTTGAGGCAACAGGAGCCTAGTACTGGGGACTTTGAGGCAACATGAGCCTAGTACTGGGGACTTTGAGGCAACAGGAGCCTAGTACTGGGGACTTTGAGGCAACAGGAGCCTAGTACTGGGAACTTTGAGGCAACAGGAGCCTAGTACTGGGAACTTTGAGGCAACAGGAGCCTAGTACTGGGAACTTTGAGGCAACAGGAGCCTAGTACTGGGAACTTTGAGGCAACAGGAGCCTAGTACTGGGGACTTTGAGGCAACATGAGCCTAGTACTGGGAACTTTGAGGCAACAGGAGCCTAGTACTGGGGACTTTGAGGCAACAGGAGCCTAGTACTGGGGACTTTGAGGCAACAGGAGCCTAGTACTGGGGACTTTGAGGCAACATGAGCCTAGTACTGGGGACTTTGAGGCAACAGGAGCCTAGTACTGGGGACTTTGAGGCAACATGAGCCTAGTACTGGGGACTTTGAGGCAACATGAGCCTAGTACTGGGGACTTTGAGGCAACATGAGCCTAGTACTGGGAACTTTGAGGCAACATGAGCCTAGTACTGGGGACTTTGAGGCAACAGGAGCCTAGTACTGGGGACTTTGAGGCAACAGGAGCCTAGTACTGGGGACTTTGAGGCAACATGAGCCTAGTACTGGGGACTTTGAGGCAACATGAGCCTAGTACTGGGAACTTTGAGGCAACAGGAGCCTAGTACTGGGAACTTTGAGGCAACAGGAGCCTAGTACTGGGGACTTTGAGGCAACAGGAGCCTAGTACTGGGAACTTTGAGGCAACAGGAGCCTAGTACTGGGAACTTTGAGGCAACATGAGCCTAGTACTGGGGACTTTGAGGCAACAGGAGCCTAGTACTGGGGACTTTGAGGCAACAGGAGCCTAGTACTGGGGACTTTGAGGCAACATGAGCCTAGTACTGGGGACTTTGAGGCAACATGAGCCTAGTACTGGGAACTTTGAGGCAACATGAGCCTAGTACTGGGGACTTTGAGGCAACAGGAGCCTAGTACTGGGGACTTTGAGGCAACATGAGCCTAGTACTGGGGACTTTGAGGCAACATGAGCCTAGTACTGGGAACTTTGAGGCAACATGAGCCTAGTACTGGGGACTTTGAGGCAACAGGAGCCTAGTACTGGGGACTTTGAGGCAACAGGAGCCTAGTACTGGGAACTTTGAGGCAACAGGAGCCTAGTACTGGGGACTTTGAGGCAACAGGAGCCTAGTACTGGGGACTTTGAGGCAACAGGAGCCTAGTACTGGGAACTTTGAGGCAACAGGAGCCTAGTACTGGGAACTTTGAGGCAACAGGAGCCTAGTACTGGGAACTTTGAGGCAACAGGAGCCTAGTACTGGGGACTTTGAGGCAACATGAGCCTAGTACTGGGGACTTTGAGGCAACATGAGCCTAGTACTGGGGACTTTGAGGCAACAGGAGCCTAGTACTGGGAACTTTGAGGCAACAGGAGCCTAGTACTGGGGACTTTGAGGCAACATGAGCCTAGTACTGGGGACTTTGAGGCAACAGGAGTCTAGTACTGGGAACTTTGAGGCAACAGGAGCCTAGTACTGGGGACTTTGAGGCAACAGGAGCCTAGTACTGGGGACTTTGAGGCAACATGAGCCTAGTACTGGGAACTTTGAGGCAACAGGAGCCTAGTACTGGGAACTTTGAGGCAACAGAAGCCTAGTACTGGGAACTTTGAGGCAACAGGAGCCTAGTACTGGGAACTTTGAGGCAACAGGAGCCTAGTACTGGGAACTTTGAGGCAACAGGAGCCTAGTACTGGGAACTTTGAGGCAACAGGAGCCTAGTACTGGGAACTTTGAGGCAACAGGAGCCTAGTACTGGGAACTTTGAGGCAACAGGAGCCTAGTACTGGGAACTTTGAGGCAACAGGAGCCTAGTACTGGGAACTTTGAGGCAACATGAGCCTAGTACTGGGAACTTTGAGGCAACATGAGCCTAGTACTGGGGACTTTGAGGCAACAGGAGCCTAGTACTGGGGACTTTGAGGCAACAGGAGCCTAGTACTGGGAACTTTGAGGCAACAGGAGCCTAGTACTGGGGACTTTGAGGCAACATGAGCCTAGTACTGGGGACTTTGAGGCAACAGGAGCCTAGTACTGGGGACTTTGAGGCAACAGGAGCCTAGTACTGGGGACTTTGAGGCAACATGAGCCTAGTACTGGGGACTTTGAGGCAACAGGAGCCTAGTACTGGGAACTTTGAGGCAACAGGAGCCTAGTACTGGGAACTTTGAGGCAACATGAGCCTAGTACTGGGAACTTTGAGGCAACATGAGCCTAGTACTGGGGACTTTGAGGCAACAGGAGCCTAGTACTGGGAACTTTGAGGCAACAGGAGCCTAGTACTGGGGACTTTGAGGCAACATGAGCCTAGTACTGGGGACTTTGAGGCAACAGGAGCCTAGTACTGGGGATGGGCGTGGTTATGGGCCAGAGCAGGTTCAGCCAGACCAGGGACAGGACAGGGGTTGCCAGAGGTCAGTGTGGGACAGACCGAGGTGTTACATATGTGACCGTGTAGGGCACTTTGCGCTGGCATGTCCAGAGAAAGAGAGGGTGGGTTGATTTTTGGCAGAGGGTAGTGAGAATCCAAAAAACTAGCGGTTGCAACTGGAGGAGCGGGTACTTCGGTTGCTGGGTGCCTAGTCTCGAGTGATTCCGCATGCGAGTAACTTCAATTCCGCATGAAAATGTTGCGGATTGCAAGTCTCGAATTTGAATCCGCGCGCGAACTGGAACCGCATGCGACCTTCCCATGCGAGAATGTTCGCCAGCTGTTAGGCTGACGGATTGACAACCGCATGTGATTTCAAAACAAACATGGACGCCAGGCAAGCGCTCGAGCTAGTTGCCAACATTGAAAGAGAGGAAAGAGCTGCATTGAGGCGCCCGAGACAATTAAATATTCGTATAGATGCTTTTACAATGGACGAAGTTAGTTTCACAAACATTTTCCGTCTCCCTAAATTCGTGATTCGAACCCTCATCGAAGATCTACGACCGCACTTGCCGCATCAACGCAGGCTATCAAGTCTGACTGTGGAAGTTCAAGTAAGTTACAATGATTTTTCTTATACTTTATCAACCAAAAACAGGTTTGTATTGTGGATATTAAGCTTATTTGTACTTTGCATTAACTTTGATTACCTAATAGCAATATATTTTGTTTGCAGGTGCTGACTGCAATTCGTTTTTTTGCATCTGGCAGTTATCAGATGCCAGTAGCTAACGATAGGAGTCTTATGATGAGCCAGTCTTCTGCAAGTCGGTGCATAAGAAGAGTTAGCCACGCAATGACCGTAAATCTCCTGGGCATTTGGGTCCGTTTCCCATCCACCCGACTACAGCAAGCTGCAGTAAAAGCAAAGTGGGTTTAAAAATCTTTAGATGGGACCATAGAAGAAATGATAGGACATTCATTTCTAGTAGCTATTTCTAATTCAAATTCCAATTCATTTCTAAATCATTGCAAAGCTAGCTATCAATCGTTTCTCCCTTTCCCTGTCCAATGTTTTTCTTTTTCTTGAATGTAACACATTTTTTTTCTCGACAGATTTCAGACCAAATTTAATTTTCCTGGTGTCATCGGTTGCATCGATGGGACGCACGTTTCAATCGTTCCTCCTCCGAAATTAGACCCTGTTTACCCTGAACACATCTATGTTAATCATTTTGGAGAACACTCTCTCAATGTTCAATTGGTGAGTACGAAATAACCCCTTTCTAGTCTAGTACAGTGTGGTTAAAATTTGTTAGTCCTGTTTGCTTACTTGCTAAGAATGTTAGCAATGCTACTCTGGGCTAAGTGAAAATTCTGTTAAATGTGTTATAGGTCTGCGATGCAGAATTAAAAGTCTTGAACATTATATCAAACTACCCTGGCAGAAGCCACGATGCTTTCATCTGGCGCTATTCTCAACTCCGGGCAGGACTTGCCAGGCAGTATGAGCAAGGCAACAAATCTTCTTGGCTCATAGGTTGGTTTATAATGCTTTAGGACAAGTTATTTCTTAACAAAAGATTTTTGAAATGGGTTTTAAATGCTAAGTAAAGGATTACTTATCCTTAACAATCCTTAATTAGTAATACTTTTTATTTAAATTTATGTAAGTAAATCAATTAAATATTTAAAAAGTAGGTGCTAATATATAATTTTTTTATTATTATTCCTAGGAGATAGTGGCTACCCCCTTGAGCCTTGGCTAATGGTGCCAGTGGCAAATCCGGCTCCAAACTCACCATCAGCCAATTTCAATGAGAGACAAGCGCTCGTGAGAAATTGCGTAGAGCGTCTGAATGGAGCCTTTAAATCTAGGTGGCGATGCTGCAGAAAGGACCGCGTTCTTCATTATATGCCCCCAATGGCATCAAAAATTGTATCTTCATGCATCATACTGCACAACATCGCAGTGGTACATCGTGTGCCCCTTGACGAAGTTCTGGACTACCTCGAACTGCCACAACCCCAGCAGCGTGATGATGCCGCTAATGGCCAGAACCCCCAACTTAGGGCGGGAACGCTTGTTCGCAATTATATAATCACGCGAGTATTTACACAGTGATTAAACCATAGCCCAAGAAACATTTGAGTTTAACTTTGCCTTTTCTTATTGTGATTGATTTCTATTGTTATTGAGACTACACTTATTTTATTTTATAATTATTTATTTATTATTTAATTATTTATATTTTATTTTATAGAGTTTGATGTTACAGACAAATATACAGCGAAGATACCGACACTGCGAGCTACGGAGAGACTGACAGATTGAAAGCGACAGATTGAGACTAGATTGGTCTTTCTCGTAGAATTCCTACTAAAGTTTCGAGGGCAGTGGCAATTCTCTCCTGAATTTTCATGGCTTCCTCCTGGTTACGGGCAAACTGTTCAGCTGCAGCTACAGCGTGTGGAACCGAACTGGATCTTGGAACTGCAAACAAGAAAGAAATGCAATTAAAAATATATTATTAATAATCTGGTAAGTATGATGTGTTTCTTCCTATCGCTCATTAGTATTTTTAACTTGTGTTTTTTAGTAACTTTTGAAGACATTGAAAGATATTCTAAATCACGAATCTGTGTCTTGTATTGCTTACCGTTGACAATAATGTTGGCCTGCGTAGCAACGTTTTTCAGTCCCCCAACCCATGAAGTTGAGGGGAGTGTTGTTTCTTGGGTTTCCACCACTGGCAGTTCAACATTTTGCCACTCTTCCTCACCAACCTTAAAATTACCTCAAGCTTAACATTGCTCTACTTACAAAATGATTTCAAAAAATGATAATCGAAATATATTTTAGAAAAACTTGTGCTAAGGATAAATAAAGTAGACATGAGTCTAAAAATCATCAGAAATATATTGTGTTTTTCTTACATCATTCGGGATGCCTACTTCTTGGGCACCACTATCATCTCCTTCCACCAGAGTCTTCCCCACAATGGCAAGAACGCGCCGTTGGAAAGAATTAACTTTTTTTCCTGGTGGCCCACCGCCTGTCCTTGCCAGGCTTGCCTTTGCCTCGGCTCCAGCCTTTTTTGCATTGGACTTAATGTCTATCCATGACTGTAATCAGGACGAATAATGGACATTATTTATCAGTAAATAGGAACTTATTGTCGCTAGTAGCAATTCGAATAGGTAAACTAATGAATGGAAAGAAACAATACCACTCACCCTCTTCCACTGGCAAACCGATTTCTTTGCACCTAGTTCACCGTTCAGAATTTCGGTAAGCTCTTCCCATAGAGCTGACAGTTTCTTGTTTGTAAAGTCGTTATCAAAATTTTGTAGATTCATACGAGGATGTCTTTCAAAAAAATCTAACATTAGAAACTTTTGGTCGTCCGTAATTTGCTTCGCCATCTTTTCGATTTTCAATACGATGTCACCGCTTGTTTGAAAATTAGAGCCACTTTGGCCGAGAAATTTAAAGCGTTCCTATTGGCTGACTATTTAGTACGTCACTATCATGACGTTTTTGAATCGCGCTATTGCGGTTGCTATGGGAGGGTAAGGTTGTCAATCCGCACAGTGCGATTTGGATTCGAGACTTCCATTTTCGCATCTAGCAAACCGCATGCGGACTTGGCATGCGAGGAAGTTCAAGTTCGCATGGTGGATGCGAAAACTCGAGACTAGGCACCCTGGTGTAGATCGGGCCCGTAACGAGACGGAAAAGAGGAGATGGGTTAGGAGGAGAGTGAATAAGAGTGAGAGGAATTTGAGAGTGAGAGTTGAGGAGTGAGAGTTTGCGGATTTATTTGCGTGGTCGCTTGGTCAAGTGGGTAGGGCGAAGGTGGGAGAGAGCAAGTTGGAGCTGTTGGATGAGACACCTGTACATAGACCACCTTATCGCGTGTCGCATCAGAAGGAGGAAATTAGGAGGCAGGTGGTGGAAATGCTACAGCATGGGGTGATTAAAAAGTCTAGGTCACCGTATGCAAGTCCGGTGGTGCTGGTGAAGAAGAAGACAGGAGGCTGTTGGTTCCCGGTTGACTATCGGGGGGTCAATAAGGTCGTCAAGAAGGATTCATACCCATTACCAGTGATTGACGACTTCTTGAGCTACCTGAATGGCTCCACTTACTTCACGTCGCTGGATCTTTTCTCTGGGTTTTGGCAGATACCGATGGCGGAAAGGTCGAAAGATGTTACGGCCTTCATAACGAGTCAGGGGTTGTTTTCTTTTGAGGTGTTACCATTTGGCCTCGGCGTGTCGAGTGGGGTTTTCCAAAGGAGTATGGACAGAGCATTGGCAGGGTTGAAGTGGAGTTCTTGTCTGGTGTACCTTGATGACGTTTTCGTTATAGGGGACACGTTTGGCATACACTTGGCGAGGTTGAGGGAGGTTTTGCAGGGGTTGCGGGAGACAGGGTTCACCCTCAATCCGGGGAAGTGTGCGTTCGGTCAGAGGGAAGTCAGAGTGTTGGGCCACGTGGTGAGCAGGGAAGGGGCGAGGGTTAATCCTCAGAAAATAGCAGCGGTGGCTGATTTTCCGGTACCGAGGTCGGTGAGAGGGGTGCGTTCGTTCTAGGGACTGGCTAACTTCTATCGCAAGTACATTCAGAATTTCTCGGATATAGCGATGCCGTTGAAGAATCTGACGAGGAAGGGGGTGTTCTGACGAGGAGTTTGTCTTTGGAAAAGAGCAGGAGGAGGCGTTCGAGACATTAAAACCAAGGTTGATTTCGGCGCCGCTACTTTGCCATTTTTCACCGTCAGCGGAGATGGAGATGCACACGTACGCATCAAACTATGGAATGGGGGCGATTTTGATGCAGCAATTTGATGACGGGTTGCATCTGGTCTGCTATGAGTCAAGGAAATTATCGGATGCAGAACGTCGATACAACACGACTTACAAGGAATGTCTAGGCATTATTTGGGAGATAGGAGTTTGGAGACCGTACCTCTGCGGAGCGAAATTCAAAGTGGTTACGGACCATCATTCGCTTTACTGGCTGGGCAAGAACACTGAAGTAGGGGGAAGATTGGCGAGATGGACCATCACGCTGCAGGACTATGATTTCAAGATCTATCACAAGTCAGGGCCACTTCACGCAGGTCCGGATTGTTTATCTCGGTATCCAGTCAGAAATGAGTCATCTGACCAAGAGGAGGAGGGGTTAGCAGACGAGATGCAGATGGGGTTGTTCACGATAGACATGGAGGATGGGGCTGATCTTCAAAGGAGGGATGTGCATCTGAAGAAGTTAAAGGCAGCTATGGAGAATCCTGATCAGGCAGATAATAGGGTGAGGCATCAAACGCTCAGCTACATGATGGAAGGGGATATCTGGTACAAGAAGAACTTTCAGTACATGGGGGAGACAAAGGTATTGGTGGTACCAGAGGTGCTTAAGAATGAGGTGCTGAGTGGGCTTCACGCTGACGAGGTTGGGAAAGGCCATTTGGGGTTTTTGAAGACGTTTGGCAAAGTCAAGGAGTGTTTTTTCTGGTAAGGGATGAGGGTGGAGACGGAACGGTATGTGCGCAGTTGCCCTTCGTGTCAGGCGCGGGATAGATTACCTGGGGCCTTTTCGTCGAACTCTGCGGGGTCACACATTTATAATCCGTTGTACGGATTACCATACGAAGTGGTGCATGACGAGATCGATTCCTGCGGGAAATGCCAGTGTCGTGGCTGACTTCCACATAGAGGAAGTCATCTTCCAGCATGGCTGTGTTCGGGAGATCTTGAGTGACAGGGGTCAAGTTTTCAGGTCGAATCTGGTCAAAGACCTCTTAACCTCTTACCTCTTACCTCTTAAAGAGCTCGTTCACAACTAGCTATCATCCACAGTGTAACGGTCTGGTAGAGCATTTCAATGGAGTTATGGTGCAGATGCTGTCAAACTAAGTGTCGTCATCACACAATGATTGGGACGTGTATGTGAAGGCATTTGCGTTTTCGTACAACACAGCGATACAGGAGACGACAAGATTTGCGCCATTCTACCTGGTCTATGGCTACCAGGCTGTATTGCCAATTGATCAGGGTCTGGGTGAAGATGATGGTCTATGTGAGGAGGCCGAACAAAGGTTGGAGAAACTGGGAAAGGCTCGAGGGTTGGTGTCCAAGCGGTTCAAGCTAGCCCAGGTCAAACAGAAAGCTAGGTTAGATTCAACACGAAGGGAAGTGACCTATGCGGCAGGTCAGCTGGTGAAGGTGTACTCCCCGACACGTAAAGTTGGTTGCAGTGATAAGTTGCAGCAGAGGTTCCATGGACCATTTCGAGTGGTGCGGTGAGTCTCTGATGTGAATTAAGAGGTTGAGATAAAGAAAGGGGCCAGATGGGTCAAGGACGTGGTACATGTGGAAACAAAGCAAATAAACAAAGGAACGTGCTTGGTGGGACGATGACTTTGGGGTGCATTTTCTGAGTAACTTTTCCCCCCTTGTTTTTGGATGTAACTGTTCCTCAAATCGGGACGATTTCATCTAAGGTGGGGGAATGTTGCGAACTGCATGATTGCAGTTGGTGTTTAGGTGAGCTGTCGCGTGCAGGTAGGAATGTGCACGGAATGCATCAGCAATATCCAGATGGCCCAGCTGTATTCATGTGGTCAGGAAGTGCATCAGAGAGAAACCAGCTCCAGGGTTGAACAGTCCTGATTGTGTAATACGGATTTGGTGAGCAAATTATTATATTCCTTTCTTTCCAGAGAGAATCTAAATTATATCCCGGCAAGTTACGACCTCTCACATTGCCAAGCGAGATCTTTCGGCCGAGCATAAGCAACAATCTAAATTCTGGTTGTAACAAATGGTGGAGGTGCCGGGCATTTTCAAAAGTTATTGGGCAAAGTTTCCTTTTTGCATATAACGAGCACGATGCCATGTAACGGCGAAGGATAACTGTTAGAAGTGGCTTAAAGAACCGATAATATCACGTTCCGACAGGCACGAAGATCAAAGTACGAAATTTGGTGTAATTCATGGAAAACAAGGCCTTACCACACCTGACCGAACATCACCTAACCTAACCCAGCCTGAACTAGCAAGAACTCGAAAAAACATTGCCAGGACTCAGCCTAGCCAGAAAAATATGCATCAATTGGTAGCGTATTTCGAAAGTAGATTTCTTTTGAAGTTACTCGCTTAAAAACTATTTTGAAATACCCATGTAGATGGATCGATTGGCTAGGATTTGCAGTTTGGAGGAGAAGTTTACGAAAAAAAAAAAAAAAATAGTTGCCAACGGCACGTGGTGTTCCCAAGCGGTCACCCAAACAAGTACTGACCACGCCCGAAGTTAATTAACTTCGGTGATCAGACGAGAACTGGTGTTTTCAACATGGTATGGCCGTTGACAAAGTTTTCAGCGGTTCCTGTGTAACTCAACGTGCTTGGTCAACCTCACGTTTTATGACGAACGGGAAAAACGAGTAAAACGTGAACATTTCTGGTGAGTCAGATCTTGCAAAGGTAACTTCTAGGCACTTCTAAGGCAGGGCATTGAGAAAAGCTTCGATATCAATGAATATAGACCATTTCAAACCTAATCTAACCTAACTTTTGAAATTCGACAAATATTAGGCCAAACCTAACCTCACCTAACCCAACGGAACCAAACTCAAACTGACCTTACCTAACCTAACATAACCTAACCCAACAAAACCAAACCTAACCTAATCTAATCAAACCAAACCTAAACTTACATCGACATTTCAATCTCCCTGGCTCACTCAATAGTTCCACGCTTTGTCGCAGGATAACGCCTAGTGGTGAATGTAAAGCCTGAATTTTAAGCGTAACCTTTTTGCATATAACGAGCACGATGCCATGTAACGGCGCAGGATTTTTCTTAGAAGTGGCTTAAAGAACCGATCATATCACGTTCCGACGCGCACGAAGCTCAAAGTACAAAATTTGGTGAAATTCATGGAATACAAGGCCTTACCAAACCTGACCGAACATCACCTAACCTAACCTAGCCTGAACTAGCAGCAACTCGAAAAAATATTGCCAGGACTCGGCCTAGCCACAGAAATATGCATCAATTGGTAGCGTATTTCGAAAGTAGATTTCTTTTGAAGTTAGTCGCTTAAAAACGAGTTCCAAATACCCATGAAGATGGATAGATTGGCTAGGATTTGTAACTTGGAGGAGAAGTTTACGAAAAAAAAAAAATAGTTGCCAACGGCACGTGATGTTCCCAAGCGGTCACCCAACCAAGTACTGACCACGCCCGAAGTTGCTTAACTTCGGTGATCGGACGAGAACTGGTGTTTTCAACATGGTATGGCCGTTGACAACGTTTTCAGTGGTTTCTGTGTAACTCGTCGTGCTTGGTCAACCTCACGTTTTACGACGAACGGGAATAACGAGTAAAACGTGAACATTTCTGGTAAGTCAGATCTTGCAAAGGTAACTTCTAGGCACTTCTTAGGCAGGGCATTGAGAAAAGCTTAGATATTAATGAATATAGAACTTTTAGAACCTAATCTAACCTAACTTTTGAAATTTGTCAAATACTAGGCCAAACCTTACCTAACCTTACCTAACCTCACCTAACACAACGGAACCTAACCTAAACTGACCTTACCTAACCTAACATAACCTAACCTAACAAAACCAAACCTAACCTAATCTAATCAAACCCAACCTAAACTTACATCGACATTGCAATCTCCATGGCTCACTTAATAGTTCCGCGCTTTGTCGCAGGATAACGCCTAGTGCTGAATGTAAAGCCTGAATGTTAAGCGTAACCTTTTTTCATATAACGAGCACGATGCCATGTAACGGCGTAGGATTACTCTTAGAAGTGGCTTAAAGAACCGATAATATCACGTTCCGACACGCACGAAGCTCAAAGTACGAAATTTGGTAAAATTCATGGAATACAAGGCCTTACCAAACCTAACCGAACATCACCTAACCTAACCTAGCCTGAACTAGCAAGAACTCGAAAAAACATTGCCAGGACTCGGCCTAGCCAGAGAAAAATGCATCAATTGGTAGCGTATTTCGAAAGTAGATTACTTTTGAAGTTATTTGCTTGAAAAGTATTTGCAAATACCCATGTTGATGGATAGATTGGCTAGGATTTGTAGTTTGGAGGAGAAGTTTACGAAAAAAAAAAATATAAATAGTTGCCAACGGCACGTGGTGTTCCCAAGTGGATACCCAACCAAGTACTGACCACGCCCGAAAATGCTTAACTTCGGTGATCGGACGAGAACTGGTGTTTTCAACATGGTATGGCCGTTGACAATTTTTTCAGCGGTTCCTGTGTAACTCGTCGTGCTTGGTCAACCTCACGTTTTACGACGAACGGGAATAACGAGTAAAACGTAAACATTTTTCTGGTACGTCAGATCTTGCAAAGGTAACTTCTAGGCACTTCTAAGGCAGAGCATTGAGAAAAGCTTAGATATCACTGAAAATAGACCGCTTTTAAACCTAATCTAACCTTACTTTTGAATTTTGTCAAATACTTGGCCTAATCTAACCTAACCTAACTTATAATAACCTAACCCAACGAAACCTTACCAAAACTTACCTAACCTTACCTAACCTAACCTATCCTCACCGAACCAAACATAATCTAAACTAATAAAACCAAACCTAACCTTACCTCGAAATTTGAATCTCCCTGGCTCACTCACTAGTTCCGCACTTTGTCGCAGGATAACGCCTAGTGCTGAATGTTAAGCCTGAATGTTAAGCGTAACCTTTATGCATATAACGAGCACGATGCCATGTAACGGCGTAGGATTACTCTTAGAAGTGGCTTAAAGAACCGATAATATCACGTTCCGGCACGCACGAAGCTCAAAGTACGAAATTTGGTGAAATTCATGGAATACAAGGCCTTACCAAACCTGACCTTACGTCACCTAACCTTACCTAGCCTGAACTAGCAAGAACTCGAAAAAACATTGCCAGGACTCGGCCTAGCCAGAAAAATAAGCATCAATTGTTAGCGTATTTCGAAAGTAGATTTCTTTTGAAGTAACTCGCTTAAAAAGTATTTTAAAATACCCATGTTGATGGATAGATTGGCTAGCATTTGTAGTTTGGAAGAGAAGGTTACAAAAAAAAAAAAAAAGTTGCCAACGGCACGTGGTGTTCCCAAGCGGTCACCCAACCAAGAACTGACCCTCCCGATGTTGCTTAACTTCGGTGATCGGACAAGAACCGGTGTTTTCAACATGGTATGGCCGTTGACAACGTTTTCAGCGGTTTCTGTGTAACTCGTCGTGCTTGGTCAACCTCACGTTTTACGACGAACGGGAATAACGAGTAAAACGGTAACATTTCTGGTAAGTCAGATCTTGCAAAGGTAACTTCTAGGCACTTCTAAGGCAGAGCATTGAGAAAAGCTTAGATATCACTGAATATAGACCGCTTTTAAACCTAATCTAACCTAACTTTTGAAATTTGTCAAATACTTGGCCAAACTTAACCTAACCTAACCTAACCTCACCTAACCCAACGGAACCTAACCTAAACTGACCTTACCTTACCTAACATAACCTAACCTAACAAAACCAAACCTAACCTAATCTAATCAAACCCAACCTAAACTTACATCGACATTTCAATCTCCCTGGCTCACTCAATAGTTCCGCGCTTTGTCGCAGGATAACGCCTAGTGCTGAATGTTAAGCCTGAATGTTAAGCGTAACCTTTATGCATATAACGAGCACGATGCCATGTAACAGCGTAGGATAACTCTTAGAAGTGGCTTAAAGAACCGATAATATCACGTTCCGACACGCACGAAGCTCAAAGTACGAAATTTGGTGAAATTCATGGAATACAAGGCCTTACCAAACCTGACCTTACGTCACCTAACCTTACCTAGCCTGAACTAGCAAGAACTCGAAAAAACATTGCCAGGACTCGGCCTAGCCAGAAAAATAAGCATCAATTGTTAGCGTATTTCGAAAGTAGATTTCTTTTGAAGTAACTCGCTTAAAAAGTATTTTAAAATACCCATGTTGATGGATAGATTGGCTAGCATTTGTAGTTTGGAAGAGAAGGTTACAAAAAAAAAAAAAAAGTTGCCAACGGCACGTGGTGTTCCCAAGCGGTCACCCAACCAAGAACTGACCCTCCCGATGTTGCTTAACTTCGGTGATCGGACAAGAACCGGTGTTTTCAACATGGTATGGCCGTTGACAACGTTTTCAGTGGTTTCTGTGTAACTCGTCGTGCTTGGTCAACCTCACGTTTTACGACGAACGGGAATAACGAGTAAAACGGTAACATTTCTGGTAAGTCAGATCTTGCAAAGGTAACTTCTAGGCACTTCTAAGGCAGAGCATTGAGAAAAGCTTAGATATCACTGAATATAGACCGCTTTTAAACCTAATCTAACCTAATTTTTGAAATTTGTCAAATACTAGGCCAAACCTTACCTAACCTAACCTAACCTCACCTAACCCAACGGAACCTAACCTAAACTGACCTTACCTTACCTAACATAACCTAACCTAACAAAACCAAACCTAACCTAATCTAATCAAACCCAACCTAAACTTACATCGAAATTTCAATCTCCCTGGCTCACTCAATAGTTCCGCGCTTTGTCGCAGGATAACGCCTAGTGCTGAATGTAAAGCCTGAATGTTAAGCGTAACCTTTTTTCATATAACGAGCACGATGCCATGTAACAGCGTAGGATAACTCTTAGAAGTGGCTTAAAGAACCGATAATATCACGTTCCGACACGCACGAAGCTCAAAGTACGAAATTTGGTGAAATTCATGGAATACAAGGCCTTACCAAACCTGACCGAACATCAGTAGATTAGAAACGCCGGTTCTAGATCAGAAGGGAAGGAAGTCATTGACCTCTGTGGGAAAACTGCTGACGCCCAGAAAATTCCTTGCGTCTTGGACGGTACGAAATAAAATGCAGATTCAGCAGAAATTCGAGATGTGCGCGTGCGCATTTTTACTGTTAGCTTGTAGTGTAAGGTGATATAACATTTGAAGATAACTATAGTCGATTCATATTGAGATGACCTCCTGCATATAATCATGCATGTATACGTGCATGTTAAGGTGCACTTCTTACGTGATTTCTTAAAATAAATGTACTTTAGATGTTTAAGAAGTATAAATGCAGCAACCTAATCTAATTTCCCACGATCAGATGTCACTGTACTAAATGACAAGTACCCACAGTCTGTTCATTCTACATAAATAATCATACATCTGACACTCAACTGCATGTATGCATTTCTGGTGTACTACCTTAAATGAACTGTACTATAGCTTCCTACAAAAATATTATTGCAATGCCGATGTAACATTTGCCCAGATTTTCCCAGCGTGGCCCTCGTATTGCTTGATAGATTCATCGATCAATCGCTGATTTGACAAAATCAGATTTCATTGTACCAAATAACAAGTACTTCTATAGTAGGTTTCTTCCTAAGAAATGTCATCTGTTTGCATTATATGCCTGTGTAATTATACACGATTACTGCCCAGAGTTGAGATGGTTATACATTACAATGAACGCACTTTAGATAATATTTTAGTGGTCAATAATTGCAAATCAGCAAAATGTTAGGACAATGAACTGTTCGACGTTCTGTTCTCACCGACATCATCATTCGATTCAAAGTTATCAGAGAGGCAACAGCAAGATCAATAGTTACGGCAACAGTAGGAGTAACAGAAACAACTGCAAGAAAGTAAGTAGTATAATTATATTTTTATATTTATTAGAAACTCTAATAACCTTATATTTTTATTAAAATCTTCTTGATGATTTGATACTTTCTGTCACAGAAGTATTTCTGCAAATCTAGAATGAAATTTATTTACATCTAATATAAAATATACTAATTCAGTTTTTCCTATTTTTCTTTGTTATCAGATGGACTTCCTTAACCAACTTGGGAGCTGCAAGGCAGTTGAGTTCGGAAAGATAGATGAACTCCCAGAACATGTAGCTTTTCTAATCGATGAGTGGGCGGCGATCACAACAAGATACGGTCGTCAAATTCAAATCACCGTTAACAACTTGAAATATTTTCTCCCCGCTAGATTTAATAAAATTACCGATTCAGATTTAACCTCTTTCAATCTCAAACAGATCACTATAACCTTTAAAGGCACCAAAAAATTTGGGGTGTACCCACCAACTGCAATTTTAGAATTTAACGATATTTAAAATTTGCTGACGGATTGAAAAAAAAAATATTTAAAAACTGAACTGTATTCACAAATAAAAGAAAAAATTTTGTTTTAAAACTGAATTCACTGAGAGTATTTATTGAACAAAAACCTTTTATAACATTACCAATTCCAGAAACTAGATCCATGTCTACATCCATAATCCGTTTTTATTCACGAAAATATCATATAAAGTATTGATTGAATAAGTTTTTGAAAATTGCTGATGTTGAATAAATATAAATATCAAGGTGAGTTGAAGAATCGAATACGTTTGGTAGAATTTGATAGTTATCTCAGTTACAGATATTGAAACTTCTCCATTTATCCTATCGTAGGTATGCAGATTTCAGATTTGTTTCTGACACCTTTTTCCACAGCTAACAAGTGTCGATCACGTTTGATCTTGTTCAGTCAGGCAATAAATTTTATTTTAAATATATAAGGAGACAGGAAAAAGATGCTTGCAGGTTTTATGAATAACTCAGAATCCCAAATTTACATACATTTATTAAAATCTCATCATATAAAGTGGATTACATTCACGACTACAACAAGTTTGATTGTTCATACATTTTCGGATAGGAGTAAAACAAGTTTTGAATTTTTCTTGAAACAATGAACGTGCGAGTTGATCATTTTCATCACAAGTTCTATTATTAAAGAAATACATGAATTCTTGCATGCTAAGATCTCGAGATCGATGCGCGAGAAATAATGCTACCCATTCACCACAGACATCAGATGTTGGACTTTGAAGCTGTTTTTCGTTGTATGTCCACGTAGTACACTGACGACTCAAAAATTCGTGATGCATTTTTACAATTGGTGGGATTCCATAAGAATCAAAAAATTCACCTCGTCCGAATTCGTCGATGTGAAAAGCAACCCAATGCGAGCCAGGTTTGTTACTAGGATCTGTGTTCGCTATTAGTACACACGGATGTTGCACAATTCGAGGCAGATTGTTTGCAGCGAATACTCCACGAAATAACGGACTTGTGAACTTGTCACATAGCATAACTTCTTCAAGATGTAGTGAATTCATGACTTTGAATCGTCTTCTGCAATGCGTTGACTCAAAGTGATTTTATTTCTATCCCAAATCGTTATTATAGCAGTCACCGTCATCAATAACTTAGTAAAGTAGTGGAGGGGGTGAAAAATAATTATAGTTTTCTAAATATCATCTTCTTTTTTATATTAAAAATCTGTGATTACATTTCTATCTCTAGTTATTTCCATTAAACTATCATTTTCGGAATATAAAATCATATCTACAGGACCTGTTAAGGTAGCGTTGAATCGAACTTCAATTCTAAATGACCCGTTTCGCTGTATAGACCAATGATTTGAGCTCGCCGACTGATCAGCAGTAAGATCAAAAACAGTAAGAAAATATCCATGAGCGTATTCCTCGCGAGATATATCATTTCCAACATCTTGATGATTAATGCCTGTCCCTTCAAACAATGTCCTATATGCAGGAATGAATAGATTATTCTTGAAATCAGGCTGAAGAGCTGTGGTAGGAATTTGTTGTGAATCTACATACAATTGTAGAAAATTCAAATCATGATTTTCAAAGAAAAAAGGATTTTTCCCAAAATCTCCATTGAACGCAGCATTTGAAACAAATCCAATCGCAACTCGTTTAGGTAACGTCCCTAAATATAAATTATCAATAGTTCTAGATATGACCCCCGCAGGGATTGTAATATTTTTAATTTCTACTCGATTCAATGGATACTTCAGATTCGATCGTTCGAGTGCTCGCGAGTATCCCAAATGCAGCTCAGGTTTGATTCTGACTTTCCTCACAAACAACGTCGCATCAAGAATGTGCGTCTTTACCGAAGTATCTTCTGACATTAAATGAAATGCGTCTTTATTTAAATGAAATTTTAATCGCATTTCAACACCGTTAATAAGCAGCTTATCAGATGCAAACAGCTCATGATGGATATACTAGACATTAGATCCACAGTTTTACTACCTTTTATGAAGCTTGACCTCTTAACAAGTCCATCATTATCCTTGAAATCGTTGAATTTACCTGCAGTATCTTTATACCACAGTCTGGAAGTTAAATGCGTTTTTTTAGCTGATGAACCAAAGTTCAGTAAAGTTTCAATATATGCTCGATAACCATAAGTGTGTGAAGGCGATGATATCAGTTTACCATTCAATGAGACCTCCACTTGCGAAAACAAACTATGCATCCAGTTATTGACCGGTCCGGTCACAACTTTATCATCAGCAATTAAATTAGTACCATCTGCTTTGGTAATTTTTGCTGTTAAAAGGAGCTCTGTGTATGCAAGATCAATGAACTCATTGCCATTATTATTTACAACAAACTCGAATTGTGAATTTCCTTCCAAAGACACAATAGGTTTATATGCTGCTTTGTATCCATATTCGATGGCTGCTTGGGTTAAAGGTGTTGTGAAAAGATCGAGCTCAGATTTCATAGCCTCCATCGAATTGCTATGTATAACAGACATTTTCACTTTTCAAAAATATCTCGCACTCTTCTCGATAACTTGATCTTCTTGGTGGTTTTCTTGCGTTGATGACTCGAAGATTGTCTCTTCTTCTTTTTAACAACAACAGCCTTCCTACCACGGTTGCCCGGCACCAACTGAAGTGATTGGCAGCTTTTCAATCGTTTAAGACCAGAGCCCTTCATAAGAGTAAGTTTATCTTCGGCTTTTCGTTTAAGATTCGAACCAGCTTCCTTCAATCTATTTTCAAACGATTGTTTCACATTTTTTCTTTCCATTAAATCATTTGCAAAATTTACTCCAGTCATGAGTCCTTCTTGAGCAAGAGATCGAGCTCCACTTTTAAATATCGGTACTGCTAATCGCCACATATTTTAAAAAAATGACGCTAGTCCACAACCACGCTGAAATTTGCTACCGTGATATATATTCATCCCCGATCCACATTGATTTTGGAAATAATCAATGTATCGATCATGATAGTTACTGCTTTTACACATTTTAAATCTAGTTACGACGACGTCGGAAATGTAGTACAACGCTTAGAACATCAGAATCGAATGAGATTGAATCACCAAATGCATCTCTTATATCTATAGTAATCGATGAAAACTCTCGTTTAGCTACCGGAAAATACATTGGTGGATTGAAAGACTGTGAATGATTTCTTCCATATTTTTCCTTGTACCAGAGAGTATCTATGCTAATCATTTGTGCGAGTGGCGCAAATATATCGCCCACTACGTGTGATTCAATAACATCACAATAAACAAGAAGCTGCTTTTGAAACCCTACATTCAAGCGGGATTTGTGTGGAGACGTTTTATCAGCAACAATATTCATACCGGGTTCGAATCCCAATTGTAATCCTAGATTGTCAGATAAAACTACAGATTTAATCACACTATCTTCTGCAATATCTACTCTCGTGAATGAATTAGCTTCGGTAAGTAAAATCTTTAGGTCTCCCGTCACGTTTGCGAGGACACTATTTACTGCGTGATGAATTGCTGACACAGAATTATAGAAGCCAGGCTGAATTTCAATCGTCTTGGTTATGACATCTTCTTTATCAGCTGTTTTTACACTGTAGGTCACTTTATTTGCATTTATCAATACGTTATTAATGAAAGGATAATGGATTTCAAATAAAGCACATTCCATATCATCTTGTAATTCTATGCGTTGTGGTAATTGAGTCACAAAGCGAGTTGCCGTATTCTTCGGATAGTAAGACGCCGAACTATTGCTCAAAAGGGTTAAATAAAATTCTTTGCTACTTTGAATCATTTTAAATTAATAATTTCTGATTTCTTAACCCAAGAATTTTGAGATGATGGGTATCCGTACCACTTGACCAATACTTTCGAACTGCGTCCCTTCCCCTTCGTGGCGATGATTTTATCGATTTTAAATTCAGTAGATTTTCGAATTTGTACTCGTTTTAACTCGATTTCGTAAAAAGTTCCATCGATAGGTGTATTACTTAAATCTTCTATTCTATAAACAGTTAAATGACGTCTTGGAAGAACTTCCGAAATAATAAATATCTCGTCCGTCCAATTTCTTTCGAAACCTTTCTCGAACTGCTCTTTCTCTTTAGAAATTCGTACATGATCACCAACTGAGAACTTATCCTTTTTTAATTTTTTGAAGGGCACTCGATCGTTTAGCGTTCGCCATACTTGTAGCATGTTATCAATCGTCACATGAACTGGTGCGATTTTTATTGTCTGGTGAACAGTGTTATTATATGCTTGAAGAAGATCGGGAAGAACCTCAATGTAACGATAAGATGATGAATAGGTAAAATATCGCCACAACCTAGTTTTTAATGTTTTATTAAACCGTTCAACAACAGCTGCTTTGATATCCGGATTTGTAGCATAGTAATAATTAATGTTCCTCGCTGTTAGAAACGCTTGAAATTTTTTATTTTTGAATTCCTTGCCCTTGTCCATATTTAAATTTGTGGGTTTACGATTGGAGGACTTAAATATTTCCTGGAAACCTCTTATTACTTCCAAACTTGTTTTATTGTGCAAAGGTATCGCCCATGCAAATTTACTGAAAATGTAAATTACAGTCAACAAATATTAATAATTATCATTATATTTACTAAGAGATTGAAGATCACACAAGTCTGACTGCCAAACATCATCAATATAGTTAACAATATATCTATTTCTTTCGAAACGTTTCCTCAATGGACGATGTAATGTGTACGCGTCTTGAGATTCTAGCCACTGCTGCACGAGCATCTTAGGTATTTTCTTCTCAGCTGCCTTCCATAATTGACCTGTTGTTGAAAATCCTGCAGGGTGTGATGGGTCAAAATATATTTTCTGCAATATTTTTCTTGATTTAGCGTTCATGACAGCTGCTAAAAGTGAAATCGTTTCCAGTTTGGAGCCAACACACGAGCACTTCTACGCTTTACATGCGTAACTTCCTGAGAAGGTGTCTGATCGTCAATTTTACGTTTCTTTCTTTTCTCTGTACTTGAAGTAGGAGAACTCACCACCTCACTATGAAATGAACGAATGAATTTTTTACGACGAATGTTTGATATATATTTCATCGGGATTTTCAGTTTTCCAAAATAGTTAAAAATTCTTTCCAACCCGTGGGATTGGAATCTTGTCGGTTAATCAGAACATCGGATATTAAATCAATAATGTTTGAGTTATCGATAGTATTTCTTTTAATTCGTACTAGGCCGGTCGAACTATTCCAGTCAATAAGTTTGCTGTCGTAAAGAAGAGTATAAAGTTCTTTTGCAGCAACTTGTTTCTTTTCAGGTACAGACTGTAATAGCTTGACTTGCAATAAATTGCTATCATCTTCGACTTCGGACTTTTCGTCGTCTTCACTATTCACATTTGCAGCTAAGATATCTGATGATGTATTCAACGGTTTCATTTCTTTTTGGTCATTAATAATCTCTTGCTTAAACTCTGTAGGAATTAATTTCTCTTCAAATTGTGGTTGAAATGTTTCACTGGATCTGTTGTTATTTTTTGAAGATACAGAAATAAAATGTAGATAGCGTCGCAAGGTTTCTTGATATCGTGAAAGTTTCTCATTGGCATCCATACTTTTCATTCGAAGAATTTGCTTCATTTCATTTCTCAAAGCGATAATCATGTTCTTGATTGGATTTGTTGTCGACGCTGTATTTTTTAATTTGTTGACTTGTAAACTATTAACTGGTGTCTTACCAAGTCGATCGAGTGTTTGTTGATCAATTAAAACCATCTTCTTGCAATTATTCATCATGTCATCAATCCCGAAATTACACCACTCAGAATTGGTCCCAACAATAAGGGAATCAGAGACCCACCTCTCTGAAGAATTTTCTTTTTTTTCTGCCAAGTATCACCTCTCTTTATCAATTTTCTGAGCGTGTGCTTGTGTCGAGAGAGTCGGCTTTTATGACCAGGTTTCAGGGGAACATTCCCTAAAATACAGTTTTGTATGCACTCCAATATCGATTTGATTAGATTTCTATCAGCGACTTTCAAAATGGCTTTGCGCATTTTTGGTCCGCTTTTGTTTAAAACCTTAAGGAGGTCCATTTCTTTGATAACTGAAGCACTCATGATGAGAGAATGATAAAAGAGAGTCGCATCATCAGTTATTTATAATAATTTAGGAATATAAACAAAATGGTTTACATCGTCTGGAAAAATTGATGTTCGAATGCGTAGATTTTCATCAGTTGTCTGGTGACAGTCAACAAGTAGGTATCCGTATGGTAATTTAGTGGCATCTTCATAGGCTTCTTCCAAAAATTTTACATTTCGCGGACTTATTTGCTTAGCTAAAAATGAAAACTGTTTCCGATCTCGTGGGTTGCGGAAGCAGACGATATAATGAGAATTCAGAGATACGTCTCGCATTCCTTTACCTTTATGGAATAAATTTTGTGTAATGAAAAAAACTGAAATATTTTTGTGATGTGAATATTTCGTGAACAAGTCGATTACTCTGTTGTCCATTTCTGACATCATATCATCTATAATTATTAGTTTTCCACCACTTTCTGCAGTAAAATCATCGATATTCGGTATACCTTTGTGAAATGTAACGCGAGAATCAGTAATGGAATCGTGAAAATCTTGCATTTCTGAGTAGCACCAAATGATTTGATTGATGTGTGTATCAGTCATTTCATCTAGATTCGATATAAATTGTCTAACAAATGTAGTTTTACCACAACCTGTACTTCCAGCTAAAAGACTAGTGAATGGTACCTTCCACCTCACTTCCATATTGAAGACTGGTGGTAACTAGTAGATACTACACCATTTATTTGGATCCTGAGTAAACATTCATGAATTATAATAAGTTGTAGTATGGCAGTAAAGGATGAGGAGGTGTGATAGGAATTCAAAATTAATCAGTAATTTATGTACATGTTTATTTATTTTTTATTACACAGCCAACACCTGGTTGATTCATTAACTAATTGCAATCATCTGAATCGCGATCCAGTTCATCAATATCAATAATATTACAATGACCATGAGCAAGTGTATGATATCCATCGTCTTATACATATCTTTTATCGTCGAATGGTGATAGTGTGATCTTTCGTTGAGTTATTGTATATAAGTTATGATTAAAACTTCGAATGCTAGACATAGATGCACTTTGAATCACTTTTTGAAAAATCGATTTTTTGTAATCATCGTGTTTAATTACTTTTTCTAAAACATATCTCAAAACTCCTTTTCCTACTTTCTTACATTTTCCATTAGCTTCTAAAATGGAATACATCTTAGCCCTCAATCCTACAAATTCTTTTATGACAGCACCAGCGGTTTCATCTGTCATTTTACCTGGAACTTTCATATTGACATTGCTGTACAGATGATGTGTGCTTGGGTAATTTGAAGTGTCGAATAGATTCATATGAGCTTTCATATCACAATATATATCTTCGGTTTTGATATGATATGTAAGGCTATCGGTGTCGGTGAAAAGTAAGGTGGCATTATTTCCATACTTATTCTTTACAAAGTTGTAATGGAAATCATAAACAAATCCCTTGCTTAGCTCTAATATTGCGAACCCTGCGTAAATTGGCCGATTGAGAATGAGACATTTCTTTTTGGATTGCACGGCTACAAGATCATTTGAAAAAATTGTGAAACTCTCAAACGAAGGAGCCGCTACAACTTTTAATAGCCTCTTTTCTACGTTCACTAATTCAATGTTAACTCTGTTACGAAGGTTTTCCATAGTCTTACCAAAAACAGCATTGTTCATTAGCTTGAAGAAATCTTTTTCAAAAGAGTTGGTCGCCTGTTTACGCTGCAATGTGTTAAATTCTATATATTCTTTTAACCAAGAGCTTTGCTTAAATTTAAGAACTCGATGAATTTTAAGAAGTTTTAATCCCAAGTCAAGATATTGTTGCAAATTTCTATAATGAATTATGTGGTTGGTTTTATTGTTTAGGTTTGGTACTAGCGTTGAGTGTAGGTTCTAGGTAGAGTTTCAACGTCAATGTTACAGTCTCTGCGTGAAAAATGACTACCTTACCGACAAAAATGCAGAGTACCGGAAGTTCACGTTAAGTGGAGCCACTGTCGTATGAAATTTAATTTCGATATTTATCGTATTTACTCGCTTCTTAATATTGTTACGTGTATATCAATCGTTGAGGTAAACATTGATGAAGATTTTTTGAGCATGAAAAGTTTCAAAAGTGAGTTAACCTACGAGAAATATCGAAATTAAAATTCATACGACAGTGGCTCCACTTAACGTGAACTTCCGGTACTCTGCATTTTTGTCGGTAAGGTAGTCATTTTTCACGCAGAGACTGTAACATTGACGTTGAAACTCTACCTATATCCTACACTCAACGGTACTAGTTTTCTGACATTTTTTGCAGGTTTAAAGTTCAAGTCTTCCAACAGTTTCTTACTGTAAGGAGAAATCATCTCTTCAGTAACGTTTATATTCTCCGGAGCCACAGGATAATCATTGTGCAATTCATGCAGATTATGTGAATATTCCAAATCGACCTCTAAAATGTATCCAAATTCAGAGTCTTGTGAAATATTATGAATATTAAACTGACTTATTACATCCTCATTCATCCATTCAAAATGACTGATAGGTAATTTTTGAGACATCGCTTGCCCGTATAGATTGTTCACATCCCAATAAATAATATACGACGATTCAGCGTTCTTATCGAAGTCATCTACGTACTTGTTATTCGCTGATGCGTAACGGGTTGAGATCATTGCAACTCCGCCTCGTATTCCCTGCTCCATGAATAAGTACATATCAGGATCCGTAAGTAATTCGAGGTGGCAGCCGCTCATCTTAAGAAATGATTGCCAGCTGTAACCTGGCAATGTATACGTCTGTAAGGGATCAAGTTTATAATGTTTCATAGATATTTCTCGGAAGCTTTCAAAAATATCTGCTAGCAATAGCACATCTGTTTTGACATATAAATCCTGATATTCGCCTAAATTTTGGATTTTGAATAGACTCCAAACCTTTTTAGCATGTTCATAATCTTCGTCACTAATGTGTTCATCGCGAATCGTGTTATAAAAAGCTACTTTAGAAGGTAGTTTTGTCTCGTCAAATTTTGATTGTGAATCCATGTAGTCATATGGAAAAACGCCCTTACGGAGAAGATGTGTAAATTCTTCCTTGTTTTCAAAGTTCTGTTTGGTAATTTTAAATTTATCCTCTCCATAGCTTAACAAATTTTTAGTGAGTGTTTCAAGAGATGTATTCAAAAATTGAAGAGAGTCGAGAAAACGCAAAGAATTAATCTGGAATGCAACATATTTTTCAGTGTTGTTTGGGATACTCGTGATTTTACAAAATTTGAATTTTCCAAGTTCCTGCATAATAATATGACTATCATAATTTTTTAAATTGTGAAACAAGACTGAAATATGTTTAGCCTGTTTGAAGTTGAGATTACACGAGGAATGAGCTGCTCCTCTGTAAAGTCCAGACATGTGACAATGATCGCGTACCCTAAATTCATCGAGATCCTTCGAGCAAATAAAACATTCTTTTGAATTCAGAAAGCTCTGCTCCTCTTCCGGAGTAATTATTATCGGATTATTTTCATTCATTAGCTTTTGCAACTCTTCTTCCTCTTTTAAAATGCTTTTAAGGAAGTGAGTAATTGCATCTGATCCTCTATACACAACTAAAGGTTTGTGCATTTCACCCTTTGCATTTATCACGACATATGAATATCCTGAACACATATGTTGTGTTGTTTTCAAAGTGTGCGAGAAATCATCATTCGGAGAGCATCCACTTATTTTCAGGTTTAAACTTTCAAAATCTGCGTAAATTGTGAGAGGTACTTTCAACATGAAATGATAATTTTTGAATCGCATTATATTATCAGATGGCATTTTTATTTTCTGTGGTTCGTTTTTATTGCAATACTTCGAATGATCATCAAGGAGTGATTGTCTTAAAAATCTATGTAAGCAAAAATGACAGTAAAATGATCGGTGTTCGTGATGAGTTACTGAACCTAGCAAGCGACTTAAACTGCTTATCAAGCAAAAGTGATTCGTCGTTTCGTTTGATAAATACAATAAATTTATATGAGTATCGGAAGAAAATTTTGTGATTCGGAGCGGAAAAACTTCACATTCATATTATCCAAACACGTTTACAGATATATTGTTCTGTTTCTCAAAACGATCTAATTTTGAAATTTGGACGGGGTATTCAATACCTGACATATTCAAGTGTGACTCGTATTGCTTGTATGCATGTATACGATTTCGATTGTGACAGGGTTCATATAAATGTGCTAACACAGACCAAAGGAAGCATTTTTGGTCGTTGTTTTGAATATTTACAACCGCTCTTTTTTTTACTAATTTTTTTGGTAAGGGAATGTAACTACTTGCAGCTAAGGGAACATATTTGGCGATGTTAAGTTCAAATCTTAGAATTCTTTCAAAATTCCAATTACTACCTTCCCTCTGAAAATTTGATTTTGCCTTTGCAATCGACTCAAAAGCTTGATTAAATTGTTTATTAAACTCAAAATGTTGTAATAGTGTGAAGTTGCAACTTCTGAAGCATGGTGTTGACTCGCTTTGCTTGTCTGCCACAATTTTGGTGAAGAGTGGATAAATTGTCAGGTACCATTTAACGCCGTGGGATTTAGAAATATTCTTCATTAATTGAATTTCAATATCAATATTGTCACGAATGGGGCATTTGGCATTGGAATTCGTGTCACCTGCTAGAGTAGCCGGCCTAGCCGAAATCAGCAATGGTCAGCATTAAGAAGGGCATCGGCTATGTGCATCGAGACGAGACTTGGACAGAGCAGGCTGAGACTTCAGGACGAGAGGACACGGACCACCAGAGAGAGAGCGTGAGACGAGAAGCGTTAAGTATCTATTATAGTAATTATTGTTATTAGATCGAGTTTGGGATAATGGCTATGTATAGGTTTAGGTCCATAATAAACGGCAAGTAGTTTGTTATTCACGAATAAGTGGTATTTATATAGATCCCCTAGTCACTACCCCCTTTCACGAGAGAGCGAGTGCCAACCCCCATGGCACCGTAGACAAAAGGGTACGTGACAAAATGGTGGAGGCGCCGGTTTATTCTGGAATTGGGCTGTTTTTTGTCGTTATTGGCCTATAATTTAATGAAATGATTTGGTTCTGGCAACTCATGAACTCAGATGTCGAGCGATTTGCGGTTGGTTTTCGACAAGTTAGTTTCTTCGGGTGATGCATGTACGTCCAAAACACGTTCTTCTGATAATAGTTCTATAGAGTTTGATTCTCCCTCGGAGATTTTTGATAAAATTTCGGAAAAGATTGCTGATCAACAGTTGACAATTAGGACTCATGAGCGTCTCTTAGAGAGAGTGATTTTGGATCCGCTCTATCCGTGGGCTTCTGTTCGCGCTAGTCGTCGACTTCAAAATTTAGATCCTGAGGATGTGGGCGAATTGCCACCGTTTAGAAAACGAAGCAGCAGTTTAGGTAATCCGGTACAACTTTTTCAATTTCGGGCGGAAAAAAAAGTTGGGTCGCATGCCACTGTGAGTAATTTTGATTTGCCAGCACTAAAAATGTCTAAAGTGAAAATTGAGAAATTTAAACCGGGTGAGGACACAGTAGAGGAATGGATGGAAAACTATGAAAGACAAACGAAAGCACATTCTATGACAGCACATGATAAACTGAATAACCTACCATGTTATCTCGCTGGGGCACCTTTGAAATGGTTTTTAGCTATGGAGAAAGAACATGAGAGGTCCAATGAGAGATTAGAACTAGTGGAGAGGAGGGCCTTGCAATGGAACGAAGTGTCACGACAGTTACTGGCGGATTTCAAGGGAGCCACACAGCAACAGGAATGGCATTTTGTGCTTCGTGATAGACAACAGGGTCAAGGGGAAACAAATGAGGAATATCTATATGATGTGATTAGATTATGTGATCGGGCGGAACCTTTCATGTCGGAGAGGGATAAAATCGGTCACATCATGAAGGGCCTCCTGCCAAGCATATTGGATAAGATCAGCATGTGCGACAATTCCACAATGAATAAGCTTAAAGCCAATATTTCCAGAGCCCAGGCTGCAAAATTCTTGCTTAATCAGAGACTTGCCACAAACAACCAGCTGGGGCGGGTTGCGCAAGTATCGGTCGAGTCAGAAGACAGAGACAGCTATGGTCGAAAATTCGACTTGTTAGCTGATCAGGTCCAGAGTTTAGTGAGGGAACTTTCACTCCAGCGTGAATTGTCCGTAAATGCGCTAGAACATCAGGGTCAGTATCAACGACAAGGCCAGTTCCAAAATAGCGATAGTTGGCAACATCAAGATCAAGGCACATTCCAACATGGTGGCCAGGGTCAGTTCCAGACTCAAATGCCACAGACATGGAATCAGGGCGGCCAGGCATCATTTGTTCAGCCGGAACAAGGGTATCGCCGTCAATTTCAGAGATCGAAACGGGCGCGGCCTGTTTGCTATCTCTGTCAGAAAGAGGGACACATGATAGTGGCCTGTCCGGATTTGCGGCGGGCTAAGGAGGCTATTGAGGCGGATAAACCACAGGCAAAGAATAAAGAGGGACCTCAGGGTCAGGGAAACTTCACACCCCAATCGTAAGGCAAGGGTCAACGGTTGGGGGGGTGGCAGGTTGTGTGGCCAAGTTGGACCCTATAGTGAGACAGGAGGTAACTGTCGTTAACAACGGCACACCTAGTGATCAGGGTGGATCCGGGGATAAGGGCGATGTTGAGTTGGAGATTGTAGTGATCAGGACGATGGGTTCACTGAGGATTTTGGCCAGTGTAGGTGCAAATACAGTGACGTCTTTAGTTGATAGTGGCGCGGCGGTTAGCTGTGTTGAAGAATCTCTGACTCGACATTTACCCCACACGGAGGTCAAGGGTTTAACGTTGCGGACAGCAAACAACTCTTTACTGCAGATTGTTGGTCAGGTCGAGGCTGAGGTGAATATAGGAGGAAATATTTATGTTACCCCCCTGATTGCGGTGAAGGGTCTGTCGGCAGCGTGCATTTTGGGAAATGATTTTTGCTCTCGGCACAAGGCCGTGATTTCGTATGTAGATAATTGTGTTACGTTTACGCATGGCAAAGGGTTAATTTCAGTGCCGTTTGAAAATGTTGAGCGTTGTCAAGTGCCGAATGACATGGAGGAGATGGTATCAAGTGTACATAATGTGTTAGATTATGACAACGCGGTGTTGGTAGTCGCTGCGCGGGATGTTTGGGTTAGCGGTGTATCGATCCAACGGTGTGACGTCAATTTGATTGGCGAAGTAGATTTTAAGTTAGGTTTATTTGAACCTGAAATTGGTTTTTTCGAAAATAAGGGGTTAGTTTTAAGGGATACTCTTATGCATTGTACATTTAATAAATTGGACATTGCGAATGTCACAGACACGACGCGGCGCATCACCAAGGGAACAAAGTTCGGTCATTACTCTCCAGTGACAGCCGTCTACGGTGCTGACAGCAGTGGGAACGAGTTGGCTGAGAACGGACAGACTGCAAGTGGCCCGGATGCAGGTATCGGGTATCGCAGTGAACAAACTGTGCGTTTGGACGTGAACCCTGAGCTTGAGGTACATGAGCGCGATAGTCTGACTGCCTTGCTTACAACGTTTCATGATGTATTTGCGTGGTCAGCAAGTGATATCGGGAAGGCTCGGGTCGATGCCTGCGAATTGCGAGTCAAGGGGGATCAAGTAGTGCATGTCCCGCCTTTTCGGGTGGCACCCAAAGAGAGGGAAATAATTCGGGAACAAGTAGACGAAATGCTTCGAAATAATGTCATCCGTCCCTCGAGGTCTCATTTTGCGAGCCCTGTAGTGCTTGTCCGAAAAAAGAATGGGTCTTGGCGTTTTTGTGTCGATTTTCGAAAAGTCAATGACCTCCTGTGTGGAGATACGTACCCCTTGCCCCTTATTGCAGACATTCTAGCGAGCCTGAATGGCAGCAAATACTTCTCACTTATGGATCTTTTTTCCGGGTTTTGGCAGCTACCTCTGACCGAGAGCAGTAAATATTTGACAAGCTTCATAACTGGAGATGGCCTTTGGGAATTTAACGTGTTACCATTTGGTCTAAAAGTCAGCCCGGCTCTATTCCAGAGGGGAATGGATAGGGTTTTAGCGGGGTTAAAATGGAGCTCGTGTCTGGTTTATCTCGATGACATCCTGTGTATGGCACCGGATTTTGAAGCTCATCAGAGTCGCTTGAGTCAGGTACTCCTTCGTTTTCGTGAGTCAGGACTGAAATTGAATCCAGAAAAGTGTACTTTTGGCTATCAGAAGATCAAAATTTTGGGGTACGTTGTAGACGAGGTCGGAATTTCACCTGACCCTAAAAAACTGCAGGCGGTTACAGATTTCAGTCGTCCAACAAAATTAAAGGACTTACGTTCGTTCATTGGCTTGGCGAACTTCTATCGAATGTTCATTAGAAGCTTTTCAATGATAGCGAAACCATTGACTGACCTAACCCGCAAATCAACTCCGTTTATTTGGAACACAGAACAGGAAGAGGCTTTTCAAGAACTTAAACTAAAACTGACCACTGCACCAGTGTTACACCATTTTTCGGAAAAAGACAGCATCGAATTACACACAGACGCTTGTGGATATGGGATAGCAGGCATATTGATGCAAAGGGTTGAGGGTGAACTGCATCCGGTCAGTTACGCCTCTCGTAAACTCACGGATGCGGAGACGAGGTACAATGTCTCTCAACAGGAATGTTTGGCGATTGTTTGGTCCATTAGAATATTCCGCCCATTTTTGTATGGCAGGGAATTTAAAGTAATTGTTGACCATTGTGCACTTTGCTGGCTGAGATCGAATACGGATGTAACTGGACGCCTAGCGCGATGGGCTATTTTGCTACAGGATTATCAGTTTCAAATCTGTCACAAGTCGGGCAAACTTCATATGGCCCCAGATTGCTTGTCACGATACCCGCTTGATTACACAAAGGGCAAAGATGAGGACATTGTCGAAGATTCACGAATTATGGCCTTGCAGTTGACAGATATTTCGCAATTGCAAAGTGGGGATCCGAGTCTAAGGGATTTGATAGATGCTATGAAAGATCCAGATAGTGCAACAGCTAACGTGCGTAGGAAGACGAGAAGCTACGTGTGGGACCAAAACATACTGTACAAAAAACAGTTTTCCCATGGGAATGACTCGCGAGTCTTAGTTATACCCGAGTCACTGAAATATGAGATTTTGTATAGCTTACATGACGACCCGTTTGGGGGTGGCCATTTTGGATATGCGCGGACGTTCGGGAAGATACGGGAACGTTATTTTTGGGAAGGGATGGCGAAGGAGATTGAGGCCTACTGTCAGTCTTGCCCAGACTGTCAGGCGCGAAAGCGGCCAACACAACGTCCAGCAGGTTTGCTATGCCCGATTCCGGTTGGAAAGCCATTTTCTCGTTTGGGCATCGATCTTTTGGGACCCATGCGGAAAACCTCGACCGGCAATACATTTATCGTATGCTGTACGGATTATGCCACCAAGTGGGCGATAACAAAGAGTCTTCCTTCGGGTGGAGCGAGTGATGTGGCCCAATTCATCGTGGAGGATGTCATATGCCAGCATTCATGCCCCAAGGAGATTCTAAGTGACAGGGGGCAGGTCTTTCGCTCAAACCTAGTGATGGAAATTCTTCGCGGGCTAGGGACAAGGCCTACGTTTACTACGAGCTATCATCCTAGCTGTAATGGGCTGACCGAGAGATTCAACGGTGTAATGGCGCAAATGTTGTCTAATTATTGTAATTCGACACATTCTGACTGGGATAGGTTTGTGCCTGCAGTTACTTTTGCTTATAACTGTTCTAAGCAGGAGACCACACAATTTACTCCGTTTTATCTGCTCCATGGATTTGAACCAGAAATGCCCATTGATATCTCGTTACGACAAGGCGTCTGCACTGAGGAAAATGCAGAGGCTGTCTTGCAAAGGCTACACTAAGCCAGGAAACTCGTCCTAGAGCGGATTAAGGTGGCACAGGCGAAACAAAAGCGTCGCTTTGACGCTAGTCATAGACACGTAGAGTACAAGGCTAATCAGCTAATAAAACTCTATTCTCCTGTCCGACAGAAAGGCAAATCGGATAAACTCCAGCATCGTTGGCTAGGACCTTACAGAGTAGTTCGCAAGATATCCGATCAGAACTATGAGATCGCCATGAAGAAGGCACTCCGCAGGGGTGCTAAGATAGTGACGGATGTAGTACATGTCGTGCGTATGAAACCGTTCTATCCACCGGACAAGTGGCGAACTCGGGATAAGCAGACTAGCGACACAACGGACTAGTCTTGGACGTGCGGGCTTAGAGGAAAATTATATAAAAAAAAAAAAATAATAATAATAATAATAATAATAATAATAATAAATACAGTTAAATTAAAACTTCATAACTATATAATAAATAAGAATGGTGTAGCGCGTTGGAGGTATTTAGATCCGACGTATGAGGGGAGCTCACTTAAAAGTGAGATATTTTTATTGTTTTATATAAGTGTCACCCAACAACTGATCCCTCGTGGTAACGTGTGGTAACGCGAGAGCACGTGACCCCGTTGAGTAGACATACTAGAGGAAGGAGGGAGAATAACTATCGGTACGGATGGGATTCCAACATTCTTTGGGACAGAGGTGCGATAAAGGATTTGAGAGTTTAAATTTAAAAGACACATGAATGTCACGTCGACAGCGGTTTGTTGTGGTGTTGCACTGAGCACCCACGTGGTATGATGGTCGCGTGGCGACGTGAGGTCTGGAACATGCCCATCAGTCGTTTAGCTTATCGCTTATCACCGGCCACCGGCCAGAGACGTGTGCTAGTCACGCCCCTAGAGCAATGCTCGTGTTGTCACACGAGTGAACGAAAAGACAATCGTGCCCGGTCTAGGCACAATTTCCTTGGGTACTCACGGCGGGTTCGATGGTGGTTAATTGATGGTGTCGGCGACACCCAGACTGTGGAATGGACGAGTAACATACGTCGCGGTGCGAAGCGAGGTACCATTCGAGTCATGTTTATTGCAAAAATGTGGTCGACGGGTCGTCGATTGGGTATCACAACGGACGAGATAGGATGGTCCGGTCCAACGGATTAAGGGGTGATTTTCACTTAGATTCATGCGGTTCCCTTTTTTTTTTTGTGTACACACTTTTCTGTGAACTCTGTATGCGAAGAGTTCGAGCATGAAACTAGGTATTTCCCTCTCTGATGGTCTGGGCGAATCTTGCCAAGTTCAAATTGTGTCTACCTGGGCAAGTAAACAGACCGAATCGCTCTTGTATGTTACTCACCTTGCATCGAGAGGCTCTGCAAGTGTTCCTCCTTTACTTACGGCTCCAAGGAAGTCGTTATAAAGTCAGATTGGCAGTCTTTTGTATAAAACGAACCCGCCTGTGAATATAGGAGTTGTGGCCTTATAACGGGGGTGTTGATAAGTTTCCTGACCTTCACGCCTGGACCCAAAGGGGTGGTGTATGCGTCTAGCTCAATGGCTGACAAAATTGTGCATGCTTTTTGTGGTTTTGGGTTCACAGACCCATCTTATATAATTTGTTTATTTTTTGTTTTTAGCCGTCGCTATTGCTGGAAGTAGTAGTTTCAACGAAGGATGGCCCAATTTTTCGGAGCGATGACCACGATGTTATTGCTGGTGGTAGCTTACAGAGAGAGCGTCGGAGAGGTCACTGCCAGTGACGAAGAATATCATTTTTTGTTTGTTTTTGTGGGGTTTAACGGCACGTCGACTGCAAGGTCATTTGTGCCGAACACATGGTTAAAAGTTGGAAGTTAAAAGTTGAAAATTAAAAGTTGAAAAGCTTCAAGACAGGCACAAAAGTCCTTCTATGTCGGTATGTTAAGATGCGAGTCGATGTTCTAGATGCATTAATTTAGACATCTCAAAAGTTACCTCAAATTAAAAACTATTTTTGCGCGACTCAAAACTAAATGGAATGATAAAAACCAGTTTCCTTTAGGAATCTCAGTACGAGATCAACAGCGCGTGCGTCATCCTTCAGTGCTTCGTGCATACTTTCAGGGAATTTCAGGGTCCTACGCAGCTGCCGGTGAACGGCACACTCGACAAGGATGTGTTTGATCGAGAGAGGTTGATCACAGGAGGCGCACATCGGAGGCTCTTCGCGTTTCAAGATGAAGATGTGGGTGAGCAGACTGTGACCGATGCGCAGCCTGGTTGTTACAACCTCTTCGTGTCGAGAGTGGCGGGCAGAAGATTCCCAGGGGTTGACGGACGCTTTAATAGGTTTTAATTTGTTGACCTGCACAGTGTCCCATGATGATTGCCAACATTTCTTTGTTTCGACCCTGAAGGCGGCTTTAAGATCGCTCACAGGGACAACTGTGAAGTCAACATCGGCCTTTTTTGTGGCGTTCTTAGCTGCTCTGTCAGCCATGTCATTGCCAGCAATTCCTGCATGGCCTGGAAGCCAACAGAGTAACACTTCTATGCCGGCCAAGCATAGTTCGCCAAGTGTTGCCTGGATGGTTTGCACAAGATGGTCTGTGGGGAATGCCCGACATAGTGCTTGGAGGGCGCTCAGAGAGTCAGAACAGACAAGAAATTTGTTGCTATTGGCACGCTTGATATGATCAAGGGCCTTGAGAATTGCAAACAACTCTGCTGTATAGACACTACAGAGAGGATTGAGTTTAAAGCACACAGTTGTGTTGTGGATAACAAAGGCACACCCCACAGATTCTTTGTCCTTTGATCCGTCAGTGTAGATCCTGCAGTGTTGTGGGTATGTGTCGCAAATGCTGCCGAATAGTTGTCGGAACACGGCCGGGCTCGTCTGGGCCTTGGTGTGCTGAGCGAGTTGCATCAGACACACAGGCTGGGATGTTGTCCAGGGAGCCACACGACCGATTCCGACAGAAAGGACAGGTGGAAGGTCCATTCCTATTTCGGCCAGAAGTTCGTTAGCTCGGATGCCAACAGGTCTGGTTGCTTTTTGCCTAGTGTTGTAGAGCACAGCATTTGGCGTAGCGAACACAGACCTGTGTGCCGGGTGTTTTGGCATGCCACGCAGCTTGGCTATGTAGCTGGCAAGCAGGTAGTCTCGCCTGATCTTAAGCGGGGCCTCCCCGGCCTCGCAATGCAGGCTGACAATCGGACTTGTGCGAAACGCGCCAGTGCACAATCTGATACCAGCGTTGTGCACTGGATCCAGGATGCCTATGTAAGACTTCCTCGCCGACGCATATACAGTGCAGCCAAAGTCTAATTTAGATCTTATGAGGGAGCGGTAGAGGCGGAGCATGGATGTTCTATCGGCTCCCCAGGAGGTACCGCTCAGGATCTTTAGGATGTTCATTGCCTTCAAACATTTGTCTTTGAGTTGACGGAGGTGTGGTAACCAGGTGAGCTTCTCGTCAAATACCATTCCGAGGAAGCGGGTTGACTCTGAGAAAGGCAACGCCTGGTTTGCCAACGTTAAGACAGGGTGAGGGTGAAAAGTACGATGGTGGCTAAAATGCATGCATGTTGTTTTCGCCGAGGAGAATCTGAATCCATGTCGATCCGCCCAACTCTCTAATCGGTTGATAGTTAGCTGGAGTTGCCGCTGAGCCAAGTTCGGTTTCGCCGTCTGGTAGAAGATCGCCAGATCATCAACGTAGAGCGATGCGCGAACCGGTGTTCGAATGCACGCCGTGATGGAGTTGATGGCGATCGCAAACAAGGTAACACTGAGGACACAGCCCTGCGGAACTCCGTTCTCTTGGTCGAAAGCCGACGAGAGAGTGTTTCCAACACGAACGTGGAAAGACCTATTAGCCATGAAGTTCTGCACAAAGTGGGGCAAGTGGCCCCTAATACCCCACTTGTGGATGGTCTGTAGAATTCCGTACTTCCACGTCGTGTCGTACGCCTTCTCGAGATCGAAAAACACCGCGATCAGGTGTTTCCTAGTGAGGAAACTGTCCTGGATCAATCCTTCGAGCTGGGTCAAGTTATCTGTGACGGAGCGGTTTCGTCTGAAACCAGACTGTTCCGCGCAAAGTAATCCGTTCTTCTCCAAATGCCACATGAGCCTAGCGTTGACCATACGCTCCAAGATTTTGCATAGGCAGCTTGTAAGGGCAATTGGGCGGTAGCTAGCAGAATCAGTCTTGTCTTTTCCCGGCTTCAGGATGGGGATGACAATCGCCACCCTCCAACGAGTTGGGAAACAGTCCTCGAGCCAGACTCTGTTCAACATCTGAAGCATGTATGATCGTGATTTTGTACTCAGGTGTTTGATCATTTGGTAGTGGATCATATCGATGCCAGGTGAGGTGTCGTTGGCGGCTCTCAGTGCGGAGTCCAGCTCCCAGTCGCTGAAGGGCAGGTTGTAAACCTCCTGGTTCTTGCTTCGGAAAACAAGACCTCGCTGTTCGGCCACCTGCTTGACCCGCTTGAAGGATGCAGTGTTGTTCTCCGAGCAGGAGACCCTCGAGAACTGAGATCCGAGAGCGTCGGCGATGGCCGGCCCCGTGGACCGCAACAGCCCGTTATGCATCAGTCCAGATATGGGACGGAAAGCTGATCTGCCCGATAACTTTCGAACCTTGTCCCATACCCTGGACGACGGCGTGTGGGCCGTGACGGTCGACACATAGGTCCGCCACGACACTTTCTTGGCCTCAGTGATTGTTCTACGAGCCCTTCCTCTCGATTTCTTAAAGGCGATAAGGTTTGCCTGTGTCGGATGTGACATGAAGAAGGCGAGGGCCCTCCGCCTCTCCCTGATGGCGAACCTGCATTCACAGGTGAACCACGGGACGGGGAGACGGTATGGTTTGTCAGACGACCGTGGAATGGAATTCTCGGCTGCATGAATTACCACCTCTGTGAAATGGTCCACGTGAGAATCGATATCCGCGGGGACAGCTCCGTTAAAAGTGGCAAGATCGCTGAAAAGTGACCAGTCAGCCCGTTTTAGGATCCACTTTGGGTGTCTGGGTGGTAGAGAAGGGATTCTTGACGATTTAATGAGGATAGGGAAGTGGTCACTTCCACATAAATCGTCGTGTACAGACCATTCAGTGTCAAGAGCGAGAGAGGGTGAACAGAGAGTCAGGTCAATCGCAGAGAGTGATCCTGTTGATGCAGTGAGGTGGGTGTTGCTGCCATTGTTCAACAGGACCACATTGCGAAGCCTGATAGTGTCTTCCACCAGTGCACCTCTCTGGTTGGTGTCGAGACTGCCCCAAAGGGGGTTGTGAGCATTAAAGTCACCGACCAATAGAAAAGGTAGAGGTAACTGGTCCATGAGGTGGTCTATTAATTGCTGGGTAACGACACTATTAGGGGGGAGGTAAATGTTGCAAATGTGTAGAGGGCTGGGGAGGAAAACCTTCACAGCCACGGCCTGGAGGGTGGTGGTCAGCACAACAGCTTCCGAGTGGATACTGTTGTGAACGGCCGTTGCAACACCCCCCTGAGCTCTCTGTCCACCAGTGTGGTCATAACGGTAGAAGTCATAGCCCTTCAGGAGTGGCTTGTCTGGTGGCTTCAGGAGGGTTTCCTGGAAGCAACAAACAAGGGGGCTTTTGGACGACACCAGTTGCCTGACTTCGGGTGCTCTTGTGGAGAATCCTCTCAGATTCCACTGAATGATATCTGCCATTGATGAAAATTTAAGATTTTCTCTTCTCCTTCGCCTTCTCCTTCTCCTTTCCCTTCACCGTCTGCCAGGTGTGCGGCAACGTGTCGGTAGGATCTATCTCCATTCCATCCTTCCTGATAGACAGGGAGGTGGACGTGGAGCTACCGGGGGTGTTAGGGTTGTAGGTAATAATTTCCCTCGCCTTCTTCGAGGTGCTGGGCTCGGTCTGCCTTCCCTTGGTAGGGTGCAGCTGGAGCGTACGGCTTTCTTGGAGTTCCGTTAGTTTTTGTTTAAGTGATTCGATTTCCTTGTTCTTTGCATCCAAATCTCTCTTCATGGCCTCGATCTCTTGCCTGTGGCGTTCTTCCATCTCTTCATGGCGCTTAGCCTGCTCGGCGGAGAGTTGCAGCTGTTTTTCTAACAAAGCCTGCAAGCGAGCCGTCTCCGCCGAGACAGCCGCGCCCGAGTCGACGGCTTTGGCAAAGGATTTTTGACCGAGGCCATTCTGAGTCTGTATGCGTTTTCTCGCTTCGAACAAGGATATGTTGTCGATCGTCTTAAGCTCCATTACTCGCCGCTCAAACTTCCACTGTGGGCAGTCGCGGGACCACACAGGGTGGGCTGCCGAGCAGTTTGCACAGTGGAAGCTGTTGTTGCAGGCGTCCGTCTCGTGGTCCTCCTTGGCGCACCTGCCACAGATGGGCTTCCGCTTGCAATCCAAGCTGGAATGGCCGTACATCTGACAGGTGAAACACCGCAGAGGATTAGGGATGTGAGGACGCACAGGCAGACGTAGGTATCCCGCAAAGATACAATCCGGGAGCTTAGGGGTGCCGAAGGTCAGAATGAGCAGTGGTGTTGGCTGCAAATCACCGGTCTTCTTGCTCATGATACGGTACGCGTCAGTCACCCCTTGGCTTGCGAGTTCTTTCTTTAGCTCTTCGGCCGAAAGATCTACCAAGTCGAAGCTAAAGATCACACCCTTGGATGTATTCAGGGATTTGTGGGCAGTTACTGTTATCGGCATGGTGTCAAAAGAGGTTGCCGCTTGCAATTTCAGTGACTGCTCACTGTTAGCCACCTCTACCAGCAGTGATCCATCACGCAGACATTTTGAACTTTTAACGTCGCCAGCCAGAAGCAATAATCCACGTTTCTGTGCGAATGGCGAGACGGTGCGGAAAGATTTGCCACTGTTTAGCTTTACAATAAGAAAGAGTGGCTCCACACTCCTGGGAGCCACCACATCCTCCAACAAAATTGGTTCCTCTAACAGAGGACGAGGGCGCTTCTTAGGATTAGGGGGGGGAAATTGGGGGTTTGTTTTTGTGTCCATGCGATATGGTACTTTTATTCGTCACCCACGGTCCCCACCCACCACGGAGTCCAACAAGGGGACGTCCCACTGGGACGCCAGGGTTGCCGGGGTGATATAGCAGGGGAAGCACCGGCAGTCGCGAGTGACCGTGAGTGTTGGGACTAAGTCACGGCCATCACGCCACCGGTGCCCCCCCACTCGTCCTGTGTAAGATTTTAACGTCAAAAACACGAGCCGATTGACTGGGGGTGGATTAGCCCCCAGCCACCTGTTTTGAGCGAAGCCTAAACCAAAGGGGTGTGTTGTTGGTACTCCCCGTCTGTTCTGCTGACGAACTGGGGAATACCGCCTCAACCCCCAGGAAAATCTTTTCCGCCCGTTCTAGGATTCCAGACACGGCAAACGTCCGGGTAAGCGTTTTGGTCTGCACAAGGAGTCGGCCAGAAATGAAGACATAAGGGCAAAGGACAGGAAAGAGAAAGACTTGAGAGTGCAAAGACTCGAGTACTCCCTGTGCAGGCCACCAGTCACCAGCGGCCTGGCACCAACGACCGACTGTAATATCAGAAACGTAAACCAAAGAATAATCCGAAAAACGAGAGCCAAATCGTCATATGGGAGGGAGCCCTGCCGCTGTCGCAGAAGGCAGACGGGGGCTTCGGGAGGTGGCAGGGAATGAAACAAGACAGGAGATGAAGAAAAGGTGGTGAAAAGAAGCTTTAGAAAGAAAAGAGTGCACAGATCCTCCATCGACCAAAGTCCGCGTCCCGCGACAGCGGCGGGGCGGACTAGTCTTGGTCTGGGTCCTCACCGAGAGCCCGTCCGGTATAGGAGACCTTGGTGGGAGAGAGACCTCCCCCCGGCATGGCCTCCCGGATCATCGGACCACACAAACCCCTTCACCACGGTAAGGTGCTAGCTTTGAAGGGGAAGAATATCATGGGGGAGTATCCGTCGTCTCGGGGGCACTATGGGAACCTCTAAACGGAATGGTATTATACGAGGCAACGGTGCCTCTACAGTACGAAGGAGTGTGACCCCAGTTCGAGAGTGGGTCTCCAAGCTCGTACTTTACTAAGGCTTTTTGCGAGACTAACAGCTCCGGGTGTTCTATGGCATCTGAGTTCAAATTAATACAAGTTCGGTTGGCAGACCAGTTGCACTGGCTCGACGATAGTTTGGGAACTAAGGTTACCCGCACAACACCAGGACGGCGACGCATTATCAACAGGGCACTGTCTTTCATCGGTGATGCATTCAAATGGTGCTGTGGTACGGCCACGTCTAGCGATCTTGTCAATATACATCGAGACTGGGACACATTTGAACGACATGCGGCTCTCGTTGACAGTGAGTTGCACTCGGACCATGACACCCTTATTAACATCACGGAGTCCGTCAAAGCCTACAACACTAAAATGTACGAGTTTGCAGAGGCCGAGTCTCGACAGGATCACCGCCTCCTTCAATTTGCAACAACGGGTTTCAACAGGAGTGCAGAACATAATAAAATCACCGATGTAAAGTTGGATCGCGTTCTTTACATGGTAGTCACCTCCTTGGCTCGGAGCTCTGATTTGTTACAAGCCCAATTTCGTAGTCAAATTCTCGCAGATTGCCAGGCCGACTTGATACCCAAAATTTTGGGTCAACCTTCTGCACTCTCCGCAGATCTCATTAGGCTACAGACAAAATTGGCATCAGAGGGTTTTCAACTGGCATTTGACCCTAAGGAAGTCATGCCCTTATACAAACTAAAGCTAGCACATTGCGCCATTTCGACTTACAGGGTTTTAGTCCACGTCAAAATTCCCGTCATCAAAATTTCCAAGCCTTGGAAGTTGTTTGAATTTGCAACAATGCCTTTCGCATGGGACAACTCTAGTTGTGTCATCAACCATGGTCCAACGTTGGTGGCGGTGTCTGGAAAGGACATGGTAGAGATATCTGGACGTGACTTGCGCTTTTGCGCACCTCACGGGGATGGCCTCTGCCTGTTACCCAGGATCCGATCGACACGGGCTTTTGGCCAGGGAGATGGATGCATCCGTAAATTATTTCTGGGAGGTGATTCACCCAGCTTATCGAAGGCATGTGGTTTCCAGTGCACGCCAAACACTTCCCCGATTATCACCCAGCTTGGAGCTGAACGTTTCGGCCTAACTCATTTTCGGAACTCGATAACTTTCGGTTGTCAAGGACAGCCCCTGCAAAATTTGGCGCTACCGGTTGCGCCACTCAGAGCGTTGGAGACGGTAGTGCCGTGTGCGTGTTCTCTGTCATATGAGGGCGCGGAAATGATACCGCGGTTGTTTCCTTGCGATGCGCGCACGAGGGAGAGAGTAAGCATTCTGCATGTGCTGCCCCATGCTTGGTCCCGGCTCAGTACGCTTGTCCCACCAATGGATAAGTTAACCACCCGACCCCTCTATGACAGAGTGAATGATGTTTTGGATTCTAATTGGACGCAAAAGGTCCCCCATTTCAAAATTGCGACTCCGTCTCCGACGCCATTTTCTGGTCCTCATTTCCTAGAGAAGGATGACTGGACTTCGTTGACTGCCCACTCGTTTGGCGGTGGCCTTCTAGACATGGTGATAGTTTTTGTGGTAGCGGTTATTGTAATTCGCAACCCGCACCTCCTTTTGCCATGTTTAGCGCCACCGGTGCGTGCACAATTGTCACCAGGGAGGACGGAGGCCGTCAGCCTCACGCCATTGCTCAGAATTCAACTGTGGATTTTAGAAGCAATTTTTGCCTTGCTGTTTTTGTATGCACTGCTTAAAATTTTGGCTTGGACAAGGAAGAAATGTTGTACGCGTCTGTCTCTGACGACGCTCGGGACTGAGGACGTCAGTGAGGGAAATTCGCGTGTCATCACACCTACGAGGCACACACTGACGACAACCGAGTGTGAATCGGCCAACCGACCTACACCTGGCCCACGTCGCGTGGTATCGCTGGACGACATGGTGTCACCAGGCGAATTGTGGGAAGGAAGGCTGCTTGACCGCCATGGGAGAGCAACCTCTGTTAAGATCTGCTCCAACCCGGAGGAAATTGTCTAATTCATTTTGTTAATTTGTTTGCCTTCATTATTATCAGATTAATTATTTTGGTTGTTTGAACTATCTTTGATTTCTTTATTGTTATTTAATTATTTTTTGGTTTGGATATCTATATATTATTCTAAAACATAGAACGTTGCATATTGTTATGCAATGTATGTTTCCATATGTTTTATTGCTACCGTCTTAATGGTTCGGTACTTACATTCTTCCGTATGTGTACTGTTGTTTAGATCTTAATATTGGAAACCCATCTACTAGGATGCAGATTTCGCAAACATCACGCGATCTCTCTCTCTCTCTCTCTCTCTCTCTCTCTCTCGCACCTCTCGTTCGGTCGTGGAAGCTGGTGACTGCCCGGAAGAACTTGGCCTTCGTCTGTGGTTACCCGAGATCAGCACAACTTTCGGCGGCTCCCTTCACAGCTCAATCGGGACGATTTCGAGTTCGGTGGAAGGGTGGTTAGTTGCTATGCAACCCAAGAATTGCAGTCCGGAAGGAAAACATCACCAACGAAGGGCAGTTGCTGTGCACCCCAAGAATTGCAGTCCGGAGGGAAAACATCACCAACGAAGGGCAGTTGCTGTGCAACCCAAGAATTGCAGTCCGGAGGGAAAACATCACCAACGAAGGGCAGTTGCTGTGCAACCCAAGAATTGCAGTCCGGAGGGAAAACATCACCAACGAAGGGCGGTTGCTATGCAACCCCAGGAGAACTTTTCGAAAACATTTTCAAAATCGGGGCGATTTTGGCTAAGGTGGGGAAGTGTCACGAATGGGGCATTTGGCATTGGAATTCGTGTCACCTGCTAGAGTAGCCGGCCTAGCCGAAATCAGCAATGGTCAGCATTAAGAAGGGCATCGGCTATGTGCATCGAGACGAGACTTGGACAGAGCAGGCTGAGACTTCAGGACGAGAGGACACGGACCACCAGAGAGAGAGCGTGAGACGAGAAGCGTTAAGTGTAGTATTCTAACTTCCAACTTGTGGATGTCTCCCGAATAATAATAGCCCGTTTCACTCTTAACATTCGTCCATGCTTTATTCACACCCTCCTCCCGGAACCCACCGAGCCGGAACTACAAAGTCGGAGTCAATATAGCGACTATCGCTACACCCCTCTTTTCTTTTTAAATTCTAGTATTATTAACATTGTGAGGTACTAATAATAATGATTAATCCCTTTAGTTCTGGTATCTCTGTGGTACTCGTATCAGTCGAGCCGGTCGTGTCCTCAGCGGCATCTCCGGTCCTGGATCGACGTCCATCTCTACCTGAGCGTCTGGCCCAGTCGCGGTTTCTTGTTCTGACTTGTTTTCCTGTTCAGTGGAACCGTTTTCTTCCAAATCCTTCTTGGAAGTAAGATCCTTTTCTTGGAACTTCTTGAAAAATGTCGAATTTCGGGTATACCTGACATTGTCAGGAGTTTGGATTGTGATGCTATTTCCTTTTCGCTCCACAATCGGACTGGGGACGTAACCGAAAGTTGGTGACAGCTTGTCCGTCTTCGGTTGTCTCATTAGAACGTAGTCACCTTCTTCCAGCTTGTTGTCTTGGGCATGACGCCTTTGGTCGGCGTATTCTTTTCCTTTCCATTTCTTTTCTAGGTCCCTGTCCCGTATTTCATCATCAACTTCTTGATTCTCTTCGTAAGTTGGTAACTTGTCACGCAGCTTCATCTTTAATAGGAGTTGTGCTGGACTCTCACCTGTTGTACTATGTGGAGTATTTCTATAACAAATTAAGTATTTGAGCATTTCCTCCTTCCAGTCTTTTCCTGTCGCCTGAGCAATTTTAAGTCTTTTAAGCAATGACTTGTTCTGGCGTTCAACTTCGCCGTTTGCCTGCGGCCACAATGGAGTGGTGAAGCGTTGTTCAATTTTGTTCTGAGCGCAGTATTCCCTAAATTCTTCGCTTTGAAATTGAGGCCCGTTATCCGACCTAATGGATAACGGTAATCCAAACCGAGCAAAGATTGGTTTTAATTTCTCTATGGTTTTCTGTGCTGTTATTTTCTTCATAATTTCCACTTCATAGAATCTGCTGTAATAGTCGACAATGACTAGAAGCGAATGACCTGATGGCAGTGGTCCCATGAAGTCTATGGCTAGGTCCTGCCAACGTCCTGGCGGAAGCACTGTCCGTTTCATGGGTTCCGGGTGATTCGGTAATCCCACCAGTTGACACCCATGGCATGTCCTGGCGTACCTTTCGCAATCTTTATCAATCCCTGGCCACCATACCTTGCTTCGCAGCAATTGTTTCATTTTCGTTATCCCAGGGTGTCCTTCATGCGCCAACTCCAACGTATGCTGACGTAGGGTTTTTGGAATCACTAACCTTGTTCCCTTCAGAATAGCTTGACCTGCTTGGCCAAGTTCAGCAGCAAACGGATGATACGGCTTACTGGCTGGCTGCCATATTCCTGTCTTCAGGCTGTGCGACACCGCTTGAAGCTCTTGGTCTTTCTCGAAAGCTCCTTCGATGTCTTCTAATTTCAGCGCCACTGGAGTTGTAGACTCGATTAGTATCCGCAAACATCTTTCTCCATTCCTATCAAAAGAATCATTAGTATTCTCTACTAACAACCTCGAAAGTGGATCCGCAATGTTTGATTTTCCGGGTCTGTGAATTACTCGATATTTATATGCCTGCAATCTCATCACCCATCTTTCAATTCTAGCACATGGTTTTCCTTTCGGTGAAAAGATAGTTTCTACTGGCTTATTGTCAGTGATTAAATCAAACGTTTCCCTTCCATACAGAAAATAGTGGAATCGCTCGCAAGCCCAAACAAGCGCTAAAGCCTCTTTTTCATTCTGTGAATAGTTTTTCTCACAATCTGATAGGCTCTTACTTGCGTAGCTGATTACCTTGGGACCCCTTGGTCCGTCTTGGATAAGTACAGCTCCGAGCCCTACGGGGCTGGCGTCGGCAATGACTGTTGTCTTTGCCTCTGGATTGTAATACCCTAGTGTTCTCTTCTCTGTCAATCTCTTCTTTAGTTCGCTGAACGCCTTATCCTGTTCGGAACCCCACTCGAACGGAACTTCTTTCTTCAACAGTCTCCGCAGTGGCTCCGTTACCGTTGACAAATTCGGAATGAAACGTCCCACGAAGTTCACTAAACCGAGGAAGCTGCTTATTTCCGCCGGAGTCCTTGGTTCCCGGAAGTTCTTGACCGCCTCAACCTTGTTGTCGGTCACCGTAACTCCATCGCTTGTCAAACGATGACCTATGAAATCTACGGCTTCTACTCCGAACAGACATTTCTTCTTGTTGAGCGTCATACCTTTCTCTTCTAGTGTCTTCAAAACCTTCTGCAGTCTTTTGTCGTGTTCTTCCTTCGATCTCCCATGTATCAGGACATCATCCATGTAAACATGGGTTCCTTCGCACCCATGAAGTACCTGCTCCATTGTTCGTTGGAACATCTCAGGCGCGCAGTTCACTCCGAACACGAGACGTTTATATCTATACAACCCACGGTGTGTAAGGAATGTTGTTATCTCTCTAGACTCTGGGCTCAGTTCTATTTGGTGAAACGCACTGTTGAAGTCTAGTTTGCTGAAGATTTTGCTATCCCTCAAGTCTGGGATAATTTCTTCGAAGCAAGGTATGTGGTGCTTCTCTCGTTCTATTGATTCGTTTGCACGGCGCATGTCAATACAGATTCGAATGTCTCCATTTTCTTTCGGACACACAACCAGTTGTGATGCCCACCGTGAAGAACCATCCAGTTTCTCGATTATGTCTAGCTCTTCAAGTGTATCTAGTTTCTTTTCAAGTTTCCTCTGTAGGGGTACTGGTATTCTCCGCAAAGGCTGGTATACTGGTGTAACCCCTTCTTTGATTGGAAGCTTCATCTGAAAGTTCTTCAGTTTCCCGATGATTTCATTTTCTTTAACTTGCCTCACTTGCAATCCAATCGTTAATACCCCTAGCTGAACAGATGTTTCTTTACCTAGAAGTGCTGATCCCTTTCCTTTGATTACGTAGAAAACAGCAGTTTCTTTCCGATCAGGTGTCACTTCCACTTCGGTCTCGAATTTCCCTAGCACAGGCAGCGGTTCTTTTACTCCGTAAGGGTAGAGTAATTTGTTCGTCGATGACGTAGTACACACGATCTTATGTTTCTTCAGATGCTTCCATGTCTCTTCATCAATCACGTTGCATGTTGCTCCAGAATCAACCATGACTTTTAAATGTACGCCACCTAGCTTGACATCTATGCTTTCTTGCTGTTTATTTGTACCAATTCCAAACGTGTACTCTTCCTCTGTGTCGCTCGAATCAGCAATCTGCCTAATTTTCTTCTTGCTGTTGTCTTCCTTCTTCTTATCAAACTTCTTCTTGTGCTTGACGTTTGTTCGACAACATGCTTGGAAATGTCCCTTCTTTCGACACAATGTACATTCTTCGTTTTTCGCTGGACAGTTCGGACTGTTCTTAAAATGTCCCTTATAACCACACGCGTAGCACTTCACCTTCTGTAGGTTATCTGAGCTTTTTGAAAACACTTTATTTATAGTCTCCTTTGCTACCAACCCTTGTTCCTTGGCATTTGCATCTTCCCATGATTTTGCTGTATTTAACACTGATAGCAAAGTCATGTCCGGTCCTATTTCTATCAATTTTCGCTTCAATTCTCGCGAAAACACTTTATCTAGGATCTGGTCTCTCACATTTTCGTCAAGTAGGTCACCAAACCCACACTGAGTCGCTTGTCTTCTGAGTCTTGCTTCGTACTTTTCTATGGATTCTTCCTGTTCCTGGCATAGTCCCCTGAACTTGATCCTTTCATAAGGTACGTTTGTCCTCGGTGTGAATTTAGCTGTCAGTTCTCTTACCGTCTGATCATAGACGTTTTCACCCTCGACGACTGTTGGTTTTAACGAGTGATATGCATCCTGGACTGCCATGCCTGCTTTGTGAAGAAGCGTTGCTTGTTTCCTCACCGGTTCGTTGAGGTTCATGCTTATGGCATAATAGTTAAAGGCTCTCAGCCATCTTGCCCAACGCTGGCCTACCGTTGTGAAGTCTCCTTCACAGTCGAATTTTCCAATCGAATCGTCCGCCATGATAAAACAATGGATTTCGATGAATCTTTTCCAACCGATAGTTCTTATTTCACGCAATCCGTTCCTCGTCGCCAATGTAGTATTCTAACTTCCAACTTGTGGATGTCTCCCGAATAATAATAGCCCGTTTCACTCTTAACATTCGTCCATGCTTTATTCACACCCTCCTCCCGGAACCCACCGAGCCGGAACTACAAAGTCGGAGTCAATATAGCGACTATCGCTACATTAAGTATCTATTATAGAAATTATTGTTATTAGATCGAGTTTGGGATAATGGCTATGTATAGGTTTAGGTCCATAATAAACGGCAAGTAGTTTGTTATTCACGAATAAGTGGTATTTATATAGATCCCCTAGTCACTACCCCCTTTCACGAGAGAGCGAGTGCCAACCCCCATGGTGCCGTAGACATAAGGGTACGTGACAATATGCTGAATCTGCATTTTATTTCGTACCGTCCAAGACGCTAGGAATTTTCCGGGCGTCAGCAGTTTTCCCACAGAGGTCAATGATTTCCTTCTCTTCTGATCTAGAACCGGCGTTTCTAATCTACTATCACTGAATATAGACCGCTTTTAAACCTAATCTAACCTAACTTTTGAAATTTGTCAAATACTTGGCCTAATCTAACCTAACTTAACCTAAACTAACCTTACCCAACGAAACCTTTCCAAAACTAACCTAACCTTACCTAACTTACCTATCCTCACAGAACCAAACATAACCTAAACTAATAAAACCTAACCTTACCTTACCTCGACATTTGAATCTCCCTGGCTCACTCACTAGTTCCGCACTTTGTCGCAGGATAACGCCTAGTGCTGAATGTTAAGCCTGAATGTTAAGCGTAACCTTTTTTCATATAACGAGCACGATGCCATGTAACGGCGTAGGATAACTGTTAAAAGTGGCTTAAAGAACCGATAATATCACGTTCCGACACGCACGAAGCTCAAAGTACGAAATTTGGTGAAATTCATGGAATACAAGAGCTTACCAAACCTGACCGAACATCACCTAACCTAACCTAGCCTGAACTAGCAAGAACTCGAAAAAACACTGCCAGGACTCGGCCTAGCCAGAGAAATATGCATCAATTGGTAGCGTATTTCGAAAGTAGATTTCTTTTGAAGTTACTCGCTTAAAAACTATTTTGAAATACCCATGTAGATGGATAGATTGACTAGGATATGTAGTTTGGAGGAGAAGGTTACAATAAAAATAATAAAAAAAAAAGTTGCCAACGGCACGTGGTGTTCCCAAGCGGTCACCCATCCAAGAACTGACTACGCCTGGTGTTGCTTAATTTCGGTGATCGGACGAGAACCGGTGTTTTCAAAATGGTATGGCCTTTGACAACGTTTTCAGCGGTTTCTGTGTAACTCGTCGTGCTTGGTCAACCTCACGTTTTACGACGAACGGAAATAACGAGTATAACGTGAACATTTTTCTGGTAAGTCAAATCTTGCAAAGGTAACTTCTAGGCACTTCTAAGGCAGAGCATTGAGAAAAGCTTAGATATCAATGAATATTGACCATTTCAAACCTAATCTAACCTAACTTTTGAAATGTGTCAAATACTAGGCCAAACCTAACCTAACCTAACCTAACCTCACCTAACCCAACGGAACCTTACCTAAACTGACCTTACCTAACCAAACATAACCTAACCTAACAAAACCAACTCTAACCTAATCTAATCAAACCCAACCTAAACTTACATCGACATTTCAATCTCCCTGGCTCACTCAATAGTTCCGCGCTTTGTCGCAGGATAACGCCTAGTGCTGAATGTTAAGCCTGAATGTTAAGCGTAACCTTTTTGCATAAAACGAGCACGATGCCATGTAACGGCGTAGGATTACTCTTAGAAGTGGCTTTAGAACCGATAATATCACGTTCCGACACGCACGAAGCTCAAAGTACGAAATTTGGTGAAATTTATTGAATACAAGGGCTTACCAAACCTGACCGAACATCACCTAACCTAACCTAGCCTGAACTAGCAAGAACTTGAAAAAACATTGCCAGGACTCGGCCTAGCCAGAGAAATATGCATCAATTGGTAGCGTATTTCGAAAGTAGATTTTTTTTGAAGTTACTCGCTAAAAAACTATTTCAAAATACCCATGTAGATGGATAGATTGGCTAGGATTTGTAGATTGGAGGAGAAGGTTACGAAAAAAAAAAAAAAAAGTTGCCAACGGCACGTGGTGTTCCCAAGCGGTCACCCATCCAAGTACTGACCACGACCGATGTTGCTTAACTTTGGTGATCGGACGGGAACCGGTGTTTTCAACATGGTATGGCCGTTGACATCGTTTGCAGCGGTTTCTGTGTAACTCGTCGTGCTTGGTCAACCTCACGTTTTACGACAAACGGGAAGAACGAGTAAAACGTGAACATTTTTCTGGTAAGTCAGATCTTGCAAAGGTAACTTCTAAACACTTCTAAGGCAGAGCATTGAGAAAAGCTTAGATTTCACTGAATATAGACCATTTCAAACCTAATCTAACCAAGCTTTTGAAATTTGTCAAATACTAGACCCAACCTAACCTAACCTTACCTAACCTCACCTAACCCAACGGAACCTAACCTAAACTAACCTTACCTAACCTAACATGAACTAACATAACAGAACCAAACCAAACCTAATCTAATCAAACCCAACTTAAACTAACCTCGACATTTGATTCTCCCTGGCTCACTCAATAGTTTCGCGCTTTGTCGCAGGATAACGCCTAGTGCTGAATGTAAAGCCTGAATGTTAAGCGTAACCTTTTTGCATA